>JAGFPH010000306.1:621269-649404 GCA_018207615.1 Philaenus spumarius
TAATGTACTTATAAAAAAAAATTCAGCCGTATTGCAAATTACTGGTAGTTGTAACCTATACCGACTGGGCTAGTACTATAGTACGGATACCCTTTTTTAAGGTTTTCAGTTGGAGGGACGGAAATTGTTATGACAGTAGTAGACATATATGACAACCTGAAAAAAATCTCAAAAGAATGTTTTTAGATTTTTACTTAACAGAATAGGCAGCATATAACATAAGTATAAGTTGAATTAACAAATTCAAAACAATAAAGTTGATTAATTTCCAAAGTATCGAAGATTTAGGTGAGGTAAATCACCAACAACTACCTCTGTAATCTGTATTTCTTCCCGCTACTACATTAAGAGGCAGGCGGAAAAGTGCCAATATAAAAAGCATTGAGTTTACGTTGTCACCCGCCTTATAGGCAAACAACTGCTGAAACAAGAATGCATCAATGAACTTTCCGTATTTGTGTATTGTTGGTATAACTTCAATTGTTTTTTGTAAATATGAATGTGCATGTTTTAATAGAGTTTGTTCTATAGTAAAATGCAAATACTATTTACTAAAACTGTAACTCGAGGAAAAATGTTGTGCGTCTTAGGGCAAGAAAGTATCTTAGTCAAACTGCTGCGCTCGTGGGGTAACATTTCTTTCAGGGCGGCAAAGAGATACGTTATTCTCCTATCCCTGAATTTGCAACATGTTGGAAAACACATGCAACGATTTTTAAAAGCTATCAGTTACTACACTGGATTCAGTATGTAGTCCTGTATAGTGTGATATAAATATGTATTTGAAATGTTGACAGAACCCGAAGTGGATTGGATTATTTTACTTCCTACAGACGCCGACTTTGATGTGGTTAAACATGGAAGCTTAATACAAAATATAAGGTAAGGCGTTATTACATATTCTATAAAAAATAGATTGTACGAAAAGAGTAATAATTAAAAGCAAGCAATTAAATCATGTTTTTAAAACACAGTGTTGGCAACAATTTACAAAATGTGAATTATTATTTTACTAAGAAATAGCGAATGATTGATGTATTGATATAATTATTGGGATTTTCCTGTCAATAATTGTATTAATTATATCTCGTGTATCGATGAGGATTAATACTTTATTGTTGAAACGCATTTGTACAATAAAGGTATTACGATGAGAACCTTTGCTTGATTTTATTTTATAAAACAGTTTTGTCACACTAGTCAAACTAGATAAATTTTAACTGAATTAATCGACAATAGTCCAAATTTTATTTAAACATTTCCTTGTTTTATTGAACTAAAATAAGATTTATTTTACAGTAAGTACATATTAATTTATTTTAAAATTATCAGCTGGATGGCATTAATTTTTGTACTTAATAAACATTGTAACATGATATTTTATGGATTATTTTAATTTATATTGGACAATTATTTTATTGCTAGTGGAACTAGAAGTATATAAAGTGCATCCGTACTGGTCGTATTAGTGTAGATATGAAACAGGATGAATGGTTAATAAGATGGATAAAATCTGTACATTATGTTCAATGTTTTATATTATGAAATGCAAACACTACACATTCATAATAACTGTTTATATAAAATATTTTGTACAGTGATTGTTGAAAATCCTCTCAAATCTTGTAACAATATCAAAGAAAATTGTTCAAACCAGCAAATAGTTATAACCGAAGACAAAATAAAATATTTCTTTCTTTCCATCGTCAAGGGAAATATACTTCTCTTACCCCTCGACAAGTCTCCTCGCCGTTTTACGTCATACACAGTTTATTTCAGTCCGGGTTTTTAAAGGATTTAAAGTAGGCGAAGAAATAATTCAATAAAGTTTTAAAAGCGTTTCCGAGTATATCACAAAAGTGCATCGAAACTTTATATAAACCGATTACGAAAGTTCTAACAAAGAGAAGATAATGAGAATATAAAACAAGAAAATGAACTTACTTAGTTTCTAATGGAAAATATGTGCTGCTGCAGATACTGTGTGTTTTACTGGCTTTCATGCAATAACTATTACTCTCAGTGAGCGATTGTGCCTGGTACAGTGGTTTCTCACATACTGTAGTTGTCTTGACATGTCAGTGCTAGTATTATTTATATTTTTAAATTATTCAACACGGGGTTGCCTCCAGCTTCATGTTTTATTTTTGGTACATTTTTTGTTAGGTTTAGTTTTTCACTTGATAACGAGAGTTGGTTTACACTCTCGAAACGCCGGCGTCGGGTCATGCATTACCTCCTTACAAAATTAATTAATGGTAAATGCACGAAAATCATGTAAAAATAAAAACTTATAAGTTCGAGTTAATTAAAAGTTCAAGTAACGTAGAAATGCATTGAACCTTACTTATAACTGCAATGGATATAGGAAAATGTGATATTTTTATAAAGGAAAAATTTATTTTGCTCATTTATGTCAGTCATAGCAAACCATAATGCAAATCATAAAAAAGCACAGACTAACATTGCCCTGGTTCTAGAAGGTATAAGTATAATAAACACAAAACAAATAATATACAGAAAATAGAATACTTAGCGTAAAGAAAATAATATATAGTTTAAAAAGGAAAATAATTTACAAAAATATACAGCTCACGAAACAGAATTTTAAGCATATACTAAATAATATGTAGTACTAAGATTAATAAATAACACACAAATATAATAAAGGTCTAACGAAAAGTACAACTACACAAAGCAAAGAATATAAAGTAGAAATAAATAATCAGCTTAAAAGTTAAATTCATCAAGACAAATATATAGCAAATAATATTTTTTTTTAAAACATAACATAATGAATAACACATAAAAAAGAATAAACATTATACAAAAAATACAAACAAGAAAAAATATTCAACATAAAAAAAGTTATACACAGGAAATACAAAACAAATATATAACACAAAGAAAATATTCGGCACAAACTGTCATTGTCGAGTGGAAAATAATTAAGGCATCAAATAGTTCCATTTTAACCAAATTTCGCTACAAATCTTATTTTTTTATTTATTTGAACCGAGACACTGTAGCTGTTTTAGGATAAATCATAAGAATTGAACAGAGACTCTCTTAAATACAGCTTAATTGACTGTAGAGTTCGACTAAAATAAAAAAACATTTTAGACATTTAAAGTTTCAAAAATATGTGTTGATCTATGTGGGCTTTTAGGTTAGTAGTTATTGGAAATATTAGGTATTGTGTATCTTGTTTAAATTAATCATTTATCTCTTTCGTAGTTATATTATTATTTTGGATTTTGATTAGTTTTTTACGTCGCCACTTAAAATAATAAAATGCCAACGAGAAAGGTTATTTACTACCCTCAATACATCATAATGTGAAAAATTGATTTTGAAAATAAACACCCAGGCCTAATTTTTATACGTTTTGACTAGCTGTAACAATGTACAGAAAGCTGTAAGGGAATTTTTACCCACTGCTTTTATACCGATTGTCTTTTAATTTTGTACAGTTACATAACTCTGGCCACATAAGTAACAAAAGTTCGATTTTAATACCTATTCAACAATTTGTATGTTTAAATTTAAAAAAATTAGATATCATTTCGATTACTGTTAATTAAAAGAACACACAAAACATGCATTTTCTAATCAGCAAGCCTTTTGTATTGTGTACGCTCTACCTTATTAAAGTGTATACACTATAAACTAAACTGGATTTATAAACCAGACTGCAATAAAAGTAGTCAGAGTTAGTTATTAAAGTTAAAATTAAATCCAACCTCAGATTAAAGTTATAACAGCTGATCCCTAACAAGCAATAATACAACATTAAACTAAAGCGTGGTTCTATTATTATGAGGTATAAAGAGAAGTTATAGGAAAACTTCGTACTCTCAATAACACTTGGATGTAAACGCGTTCCTTAGTTTTGGTTGTGAAAACTGGTTTTGTAACATAAGCTTTGATATTTATTACTTATGATGATCTTTGTAATATAAACAATACACTTTTAAAATAACGTATAAATTAGTAAAATTTTATAATTGTAAGTAGTTACCTATATAAACAGCTTAAATGTAAGTAATTTGAGTCATCTGACTATGAAACACAATTAATAACAGTAGGCCTAGGCCTAAACAACATTACAATTATAAAAATTACATTCTTTGTTTTTATTATATTTATTCACATGTTACACTGTAACAATACATATAAATAAAAACACGATTTCAAATCTCACTTAGATTATACACGAAAACAAACAAAATATAATGCATCAAAAAACAAAAGAAGAATGCTTTTTTAAACCTACTGATAACATAACTATACTTACTTATAACATAAATTACACATACAAAATACAACAGACACAATTTACAACAATACAATCAACAGTAAAACAGTGAACAAATTTAGAGGTATCCTAGGCATAAGCAAGTTTGAGACTTCCATCAAAAAGAACAAAACAATATCGAGATGGAGAGTTCGGCAGGTGCCCTAACATAACCACAAGAAAAGCCTAACTTCAACCATGAAGTTTAAATATATACATATCATAGAGAATAAAAAAAATCTATTTACCTACAAGGCATTACATAATATATATTATTGCATAATGTCGAATAAAGGTTCAATATCATCTGATGAAAACAGCCAGGAATTTACATTTCTTAACATTACCCTAAAAGACATATTTTTAAAAATATTATTTTTTTTTAATGACACGGTACACGACATAAACGAGCGGCACTATAGGTAAAAAATTTACGGTATAGAGTTCAATTTGGTTTAGGTACAGGTACCAGAGTTCCTGAAATTGTATGATTTTGTTGGCAAAATATTTTTAAAACTTTATATACGTAAAGATGACGTAGAGGAAGGGTTTTGGATGAAAAAAAAGTGGTCAAGAGTGATAAAAATTTAGATCTCCTAAAAATTATTCGAGTAATACTCTTCTGCAGACCAATTAGTGGCTTGAGAATGGTAAGATAAGTGCCTCCCAAACACTAAGCCCATAACCTAGACGCGAAGACACTAGTGCATGATGCACATACACGAGTACTTTCTCAGGGCAGACATTTCGCTACAGGTAAAATTTACGTAAGATTTAAAAAATTTCCCTCTTAAGTTTCTTTATATGCTCCTCCAGTGAAAGCTTTGACTTAATTACAAGCCCAAGATATTTTATTTCTACTACCTGTTCAAGTATTATAAATTTACACTTAATAAAATTATTACAATTTAGATCGTGATCAAAAAATGTTTTAATTAAAAAGCCAAGGTTTTTTCAGGCCAAACATAATATATTTAGTTTTTTTACGAAGTATTAAATAATTTTTATCAAACCAATATCGTAATTAAACTAAATCCTCTTACATTTGCCTGTAAATATTTATACCCGAATAGGTTAAAGCCGTATCATCCGCAAATGGAATCAAACTACCATGGAATTTAGCCTCTCATAGATCATTTACATAAAGTAAAAATAAAATAGGTCCCAAAACAGAACCTTGTGGGATACCATGCAAAACAACCAACCCCATTTAAACATTTCCGACTTTAACGAATCGTTGCCTGTTATTCAAGTAACTGGCAAACTATTTTAGCGGCAAACCTCTTATTCTCGCAAAAATAATTTATCCAAAAGGATTTTATGATCAACAGTTTCAAAAGCTTTTTTTATGTTTATAAATAAATCTGAACATTGTTGAATATTATTAGCACTTTCTATAATTTGTTTTAAAAGAATCATCAACAAACCTCAGTTGACAAACCTTCCCTAAATCCAAATTGATAAAAAGTACTTTGTTTAGAAGAGATATTAAAGGTTTCTTAATTATTTTCTAAAATATTTTATAAAATGTAGATATTAATGAAATGGGGCGGTAATTAGCAAGGTCTTCCCTTTCTCCACCCAATAAAATTGTTTAACGTCTTCTATTGATATAACGAAAACGAAGGATTATCGTAACGTACGTAAAACAAAGTAACTAGTTTCGAACCTGACCAACTATGTTGCTGGTTCCAATTGTATCGAACTTGGACTATTGTAAGTTTGAGTAAAATTTTCTGCCAATCCTAACGTAACACTTTCACTTAAGTTTGTCGACACGTTTCGGAGTTCCTCCAGTAGGCCTACACTGAAATAGGTCTCGATAATGGAGGAACTCCGAAACGCGTCGACAAACTTAACTGAAAGGTTTACGTTAGGATTGGCAGAAAATTTTACTCAAACTTATTTCATGGATCCTAGCAGATATAATTTGTATAATACCTTGGACTATTGTGCTAAGCAATAACCCACGGCGCTCCCTAAATTACAGAAAAGATATACATGTGTGAGACTATTCTTCTTCTTTTAAAGTCTCTTTTTCATGATTAACATATGTTTTCTTATCTTTAAACTTTGAACAAAAATAAATAATAATGCATTAAATTTGCTAAATACTGTTTCCCCACCCAATAATTGGTACCTATTATTACACTTTTACTTATTTTTAATATTTGTAATCCAACTTGCAATATTTGTAAACAACTGTTTTTGTTTTTAGGGATTTCAGTCGTAATTAAATATCCTATATCATTCTACAGTTGACTTAAGCAAGCTTTGCAGTAACTTCGATGTCAGTGGTGGTCTTGCCTTATTTAACTATAGTTAGACTTGACTTAGGCTAATTATTATAATTATAAACATCTTTAAATTATCGAGTTTGCAGATTTAAATATCATTGCAGACACAAGATGTCAGATAAATTTGTTTTTAATTCGAAATAATTAAAAATATTTCTCTGCTTCTTAGACCAATTTGAGAAACATACCGTAGGCATGTGCGTTGTGGTTACCTTTACTGTAAAGAATGTCCCTAAAATTCCGGCAATCGTAGCGATAACAATCAACTTTAACAATATCAATAACAATTTAATAACACGTCATGTTATTTACATTTTTGCACTAATTTTACTACTATGGTGCGGGACGTCTGGGACACCCCGTGGAGCCGTGGAAGTCAAAACCAATACTTAATAAAACATAAAAAACAGTATAATAAAGTTGTCAACGTCGCAAACGTTATATTTACACACATGCATCCGTTTTGCATTTTACATGTTTTTCATTTGTCACGTAATTGACATTTTTTAAGTTTGAACTTTTTTTCTTTACACAATAAAAAATGTATAAGTAAAAGTGAAATGCAAGCTTATATTAAACCTTATATTTTGTTTGCAAACAATCGACAAGATCGGACTGCCTGTTCCCTATTACCGACTTACAAGTTTAATCTGATGAGGTGATAGTTCGACATTTAACGCCATCGGGAGTTACCAGTTCATATCGAGTTATTTACAGAAACTTTAATGCTCGTTTCGACTAGCACCATCAGCAAAATTTATCAATTATAAGGCCTTAATCAATAATAATGCTGAAACCTAATTTATATAAAAGATTTATAATTTTAAAATTGTAACTGTCACTGGGAGTTCCAAAGTACTCTTTAATAACATGGTTAATATTTATAAAATATTTAGTGTTATATTTATAAAAAAAAAAAGTTAATTCGTTGTGTTTTTACTTTTAGTATTCTGAAAAGTAATTTGACAACATAGTAACCTAATAACAGAGTAAATTTCATCATACAATTTTTATTATTTAAAAAAATATATCTTTAAATGTACGCATTACGAGTGTTGAAATACACAAAACACTATAAATATTACAGTTTTGTGTTTTAAATGGTAAAAACTATATTAGAGTTAAAATTAAAAGTATTCCATTATTAACGTTTTAAAAGTAGGTTTGAAATAGATGTGCAGGTCAGCACGGATAAGTAGCGTCGAGTAACGTTTAATTTGTAAATATTTAGATATAATTAAATTAATATAATCAAAATACAGATTATTCTATGAAGACTATAATTGAAATAATTTCCAGGAACATTCCACATTTATATGACAATACTTCTAAATATTAATTTCTTTGTTGTTTGTCGTAGACTACATGATTAGTGTATTTGACTTTGCTACTGGCTCAGATGAATTACGCTAAGTCCTTGGATATTACAAAGTAATAAATATCAAAGCTTATGTTACAAAACCAGTTATGACAAACAAAGCTAAGGAACGCATTTATAACCAAGTGTTATTGAGAATAACAAGTTTTCCTATAACTTCTCTTTATATCTCATAATAATAGAACTAAGCTTTAGTTTAATGTTGTATTATTGCTTGTTGTGGGATCAGCTGTTGTAACTATAATCTGAGGTTGGGTTTAATTTTAACTTTAATAACTAACTGCAACTACTTTTATTGCAGTCTGGTTTATAAATCCTGTTTAGTTTATATATAAACTTTAATAAAGTAGAGCGCACACAACACAAAAGGCATGCTGATAAGAGAATTAAAGTTTTGTGGGTGCTTTTAATTAACAGTAATCGAAATGGACATTAGTGTTTAAAAATTAATCGAATAAGTGTTAAAATCTAACATTTGCTCATCAGAGTTATGTAACTGTAAAAAATTTAAAGATAATCGGTATAAATTAATTTACTGATTTCAGTACATTGTTGCAGATAGTCAAAACGTGTATAAGTAGGCCTGGGTGTTTATTTTCAAAATAGCTTTTTTCACATTATGATGTATTAGAGTGTAGTAAATAACCTTTCTCATTTGGCATTTTATTATTTTAAGTAACGACGTAAAAAACTGATCAAAATAAAAATAACAATATAACTAAGAAAGAGATAAAAGATAGATCTAAACCAGATACACAATACTGGTAATATAACTTATAAACAATCTAGTCTGTTTATTAGTAGATGATGCCATCACTTTTAAAAATTTTCTTCGTGCAATATTATTGCATAAATCCGTATTAACCTTTTATTTTGTTTGTTTTAAATATATTTGCATAAGTAAATCACATCAGTTAGTATTTGCATACATACTAGCAACAAAAAACGCATTAATAGATCGAATCAAATTAGTTTTCTACATTTATCTTATAAGAATGAAAGATTTTTGCTGTAACCGTTTCACTGTGCCGATTTTAATAACTTTAGTAACGCTGGAAAGTGCTTTTTGGGAACAAATTAAAATAATTTGCAGTGAGCCATTTTTCTCGCATTTAATTAATGAAAACTGACAACCTACGAACTTCCTAAACTATCAGGTAATTGTGACGGTTTTATAAAAGTAATTTCCTTTAGAATTAATAATTAAATACTAGCTGATCCGGCAATGCTTCGCTATTGCATAATTATTTTGGTGAAATAAATGCGACAAATGATCGTGATTTAGTAACTTTGACCCACAAACTCCCTCCCCCCCTAAGATTTCAAATTTTTTGAAAACCTTTATTAGTTAGCACCTATGGCCATAGAAGAAGCTACATACCAAATTTAATTCAAATCTGTTCGGTAATTTTGGAGAAATCGTGATTTAGTCATTTTTACCCCCAAACCTCCCATAAAATTTCGAATTTTTTCAAACCCTTTCTTAGTAAGCACCTATGGCCCTAGAGGAAGCTACATACCAAATTTCATTCCAATCCGTTCGGTAGTTTGGAAGAAATCGTGATTTAATAACTTTGATCCCCCCAAACCCCCCTTAAAATTTCGAATTTTTTCAAACCCTTTCTTAGTGAGCACCTATGGCCCTAGAGGAAGCTACATACCAAATTTTATTTCAATCCGTTCGGTAGTTTTTGAGAAATCGTGATGAGTGAGTCAGTGGTATTTCGCTTATATATATGTAGATACTGAAGACAAGAATTCCAACGAACCCTTGATATGTATAAACATGGGTCAAGTGGATATACTTTAGTCTTGAGAACAACAATTATTAAAATATATAAAAAAAACACACAAACATCAAACGTTATAAAACCATACCTTTTACAAAAACAAAACAATTGGTATACTGTATAATACCATTTTGACCCTCATTTATTACTCAAATGAAACCAGTGAATTATTGGCTGATTGTTAATAGCATCTAGTATAGTATGTTTTCGTATTTGTATTAAAAACTATATTAATAAATAGTAGATTGTAAGGCGAAGATCGAAGCTAGGCATTATTTCTGAAGTGAAAACTTCTTTAGCCGCGTTAGCGATTTTTAGTAGGGGACAAACTTATGGGTTCACTTCACCGATGACCTCGACATGCTCGTGACGTATTGCGCCAGACTAGCGTGGAGTAGTATATCAGCCTGTGTACATGTACCTATATACATATAATCCAAATACCACTCACTAACTCACTCATCACGAAATCTCAAAATCCAACAAACGGATTGGAATCAAATTAGGTGTGTAGCTTCCTCTTGGGACCCTAGGTGCTCGCTAAGAAAGGGTGTAAAAAAATTCGCAATTTTAGGGAGGATTGGGGGGTGTCAAAGTTACTAAAAATACCCATATTTAACTTTGATTTGTCTCTCCGTGCAAAGCCGGATCAGGCCAGCTAGTTCGTATATATGCACTAATACATTGTATATATTCGACTGTATCGTATGCGTGATTGATTTTTTGGATGGGTAAAATCTTGTGATTTCGCGTCACCGACATGCTTTAGTAGCAATAAGAGAAGTTTATTATTTATATTAGCACTTAAAAAGTTTATTTTAAGGCTTCGTCGCATCTCCGCCATTATTAAAGGTCCCGTCACATCTCTGAAAATATTTAAGGCTACGACGTATCCCGGCAATTATTTAAGACACATTCGCATCCTCGCAATTACTTAAGGCTATATCGGGTCTCCACAATTATTTAAGGCTCTGTCGCATCTCCGTAATTATTTAAGGCTCCATCGCATGTCCACACATATTTAAGGCTTCATAGTATCTCCGCAATTATTTACGACACAGTTGCATTAACACTTTTATCTACGACCATTGCAATAAACACCAATAACGCTATTACAAGTAACATCAGAAAGAGGTACATTACAAACCAAAAGCCAACCCGATTAGGTAATGATATCTTTACCTAACAGGAGTCACTTTACATAATAGGCTCTAGACCAATGAGAGCTCGTCATTTGACGGAAGTAGAGTTGTAATAAAAATAACGCTATTCGTACATCAGCTGATTGTACCCATACGTTCCGGATGTTAGTGTGTTATTGTAACTAACCTCAAACGTGAGTTGACGCATTCCGCAAACATGAGTGATAGTGATGAATTTTGTTTAACTCCAGAGGAAATTAATACAAAAGCAAATTCGTTTCTGAACAATTTGTTGCCAGAAAAATCTAAATTTCGTTATGAAAAGGTTTATAACCAGTTTATGGAGTGGAAAACTAGAAATGGTGTTAGTTCGATTTCCGAGAATGTTTTCATTGCGTATTTTGAGGAATTGGCCCAAGATAAGAAACCTAGTTCGCTTTGGTCTATTTATTCAATGATGTCAATTTCACTCCTGTTAAAAGGGTATCAAATTGAAGAATTATTACACACTTCTTATTTTTTTACACCCTGTATATTTTTGGTCGTAGATAAAGTAGTGTACGCAACGATTGTATTCAGCCTTTAAGCCACTAGTGAGATATTTAGAACACTCGCTTCGCTCGTGTTCCAACTTACATCTCACTCGTGGCTTAAAGGCCTTCATAATACAATCGTTGCGTAAACTACTATTATTTAAGGCTCCGACGCTTATCCGCAAGTATTTAAGAGTATGTACTGAAGTAATCCGACTTATATTTACAAATGAGAACATGAGTACAACCATTCTATTTTCAACTGTGAGGAAAATAAATTAGTATCTTTGGCATCGGATTTTTTTGTTGGTTGTCATAATTCTGAGCAACAAAATTTCGTTGCATAAAATGACAGCTGAAGATGGTACTGGTGGATTGCCTTACAAATTTGTTTTAGTTTTTAACTGACCTTATATGATAAATAATAATATAGATGTTGCAGATAGAGAATTGTGTCATGTGGAGAGAGATGAGAATCATGACATCATAAGAATATGCATGAAATTCCCAAAATCATGTGATCGAAAACGGCCTATACAATCAAGAAATCTTAGTGCACGCCCCAATCTTGAGGATGGTGTTGTGCCAATCACTCATCAGACATCATTTATACTACTTAATAACACTTAAAAGTATAAATGAACTTCATAGTACTTATAAAACTATAATAGCAAAACGAAAACATTTCCCACTTATTTCTGCTTTAGAATGACTATTTACAAATCACAGGGAGGTACTTATGAGGCTATTGTTTATGAATACGATCGCAAACATCCTGGATAATTAGTATATATAGCTTTAGAGTAACGAGGATTCAAGGTTTATTTAGGGCCTAGTCAAGAAAGTACTAGGGACAGATGGACATTTTGAATTGGTAAAACAGGAACATCTGTGAATGCGTCAGAATCAGATAAACATCAAAAGAGATCAAGAAGTCACCGAGAAGATCTAATTTTAGAAATCAAAAGGTTACAAAATAATACACTACAAACGGTCACTAAAACTTTTCTTGAATTTATCTCTAATAGGACTGGTTTATCTATATTTTTATTCAATTGCCAAAGCTTGCATGCGCATGCAGCTGATCTTAAAAACGATGCTGTCGTAAAATGTCAAATGTTCTAAACTCGTATGAAAAACGAAGAACCAATTAATATTCCGAATATAAATTTTGTTGTAAATCTTTATTGGTTTAAGGTTTTTTCCAAAATCTGAGTAACTGTGATTTTCGTCTATTAAGTGACGCGCGTAATTAGACTTGTTACCCGAAACGGTCCTTTTTGGCAGGTGTTTTTTTTTTTTTTTTTTTTAGTAAAGGCAAATTTATGAACGCTGTGGAAGAGTTTGAAATTTACAAGGCTTTCAAAGAATTAAACAAGAATAATGAACACCGATTATTAAACGACCAGCTAAATTTCGATTTGAACACCCTATATGACACAGCGATACGAATTCAAAAAGCCCGTGGCAAGTAATTGTAGATTAGAGCGTGGACTGATAGCGTGCAGTCAGTCGATGTCTGGTCGTCATAAGATGCGCATCAACGTACTGTGTTTTTAAATGTGTTGTGTTTTATGTGTTTTATTAACGTTTTGACAACCTCTACATATAGAGGGCTCTTCAAAGATGGGATAGACGTCCCGAAACTCGTCAAAGAACAACAACAAAAAAGAGGTCACTGACGGAAAAATAAAAAGTATTGTACTTTATTATATATATTAGTGACCTGGATACTATAAAAATGAATTCATTAATAAATTAAATTTACAAATTATGAAATTTATATAATTCAGACTATAATTAATTTAAAACTCAAAAAAGAACGAGTTTTCACCTCTGTCAGCTGTTCTTATGACTGCCTGTTTTTTGTTTTGTTTTTTTAAAGAAATGATTCTAAACAACAACATTAAATTTGATTATACTTGGTAAGTAACTATCACCTGTGTAATATAATATAAAGTTAAATTATTTTGCTCAAAATTTGAGTGAGAATCACACTTGTTTTATCATTGAGTGTTAGTAAAACTCAAATACCTTATTTAGATATTTTAAACGGTTTGGAAGAAACTAATTTTAAATAGTTTGGAAGGGTTGGGATGAAAAATGTTTAGTGTCAATTAGACGTTAGAAGTAGAAAATGTAATGCTTAAAAAATTGTGGAAATTACGTATTTTTTTTTAAGATTCGGCTTTAGCTTTCAGCAATAATGCAGATTCTTTTACAAATTTACAGTTTCCGCAACCATTAATATGGTAGGACCTATGACCATAGCCTACGCTGCTGTGATTGAGTATAATACTTTACTGCTAACAGTACGTCACTCCGCTCATGTTTGATAAGTAAGTATACAAAGCTATAATTGTGTGCAGTTTGAAACCATAAGTTCTTTATATAAATGTTCTTGCTTGCATACATGCATGCATAAAGATGTAAGCATATAATATCAAATATACAATATTGGGAAACATAAAAAAAATTTAAAACAACAATTTAACTTTGAAATCGATTTTATAGTGATTCATTGTTAGAACGAAGATAGTATATTTTTATAATTTAACTAAACTTAAATTTAAAAGTAATAAATTTCACCCAACAGGTTCAAATTATAGCGTTACTCCAACGTTTAATTGCATGTACGCGGTGGTTTCAGTTACCAGTTTAGTGTACATTAATTTAATTAGCTCCATAAATTACACCATTTTATGTAAACAGCTGCCTTTACATTATTATTAGTCATAGGCTCTAAACAATGTAATTAAAATGTATTGAGAAGGGCTAAACAGAATATTATGAAGTTACTTTATAACTATACTTGTTTATTAATTCTGGTAAAAGTGTATTGAGGAAAGATGCGGAAAATTTTCATAAAGCTGGATTTTAAAGTTTAATTTGACATTATTGTTCTAAGTAAAATATAAATGAAAATCCTCCGAACATAATAAAGACGAGGAAGATAAACATAAAAAAGATATAATTTGAGTAATAATTTCTTTACCACTTTGCTACTCATATTACATAACAAAATTGATGCAGCTATTGAAAAAATGCGTATTGAATACTAAAAATTCCTCTGTACAGTGATTCAAGGTAACCCCTTTGAAAACAGCCTTACGCCTCCGTAAAACACTTTCAGAGGAAAATTATATTACCAAGACATTTCCTTCCTTAAAAAAAACACCCTCCACCAGTGCCCTTCAACCCACTCCCACTCCCCTCTGCCTGACATTGTCATTATTACTATCCTCTTCACACTCTTGGTTGGCTTTCTTAAATTAATTTTAATTTGTTCATTTTTTATTTTAAAGACTTGGTACGCTTATAATGCATCACACAATTACTTCTGCAGTTTTTAGTTGTATAGCAGAAATAGAAATAATAAAAAAAAGGTGTGCAAAAAAAATGTCCTGACCGAAAATGATACAGACTTTAAAAAGCTTTCTATGATTTTAATAAGAAACACCAATTTGATTTGTAAATTTGGATTAATAAAAAATATTTCGATGAATAATCGAAAACTTTGCAATATATACCATAAAGGTCAGGAATTTAAAGGCAAACAATCTAAATAATATTCAAATTATTTCAATTTTGACTATCAAGGTACCTAAAATACCCATCCTCTTCATTTTGTATAACCATTCCACGAAATATAATATATTTTAAAATGTTAGTTTTGATTAGTTAGATAAGTTTAAATAAGCAAACAGTTATATTAACAAGGTAATTGATGTGTTTAAGCGACTCTAATCTAGTTAACATCAAGTTACAATGAAAAAGGTAGATAACGATCAGATATGAAGGAATTATTTTGGTTGAACTTAAACCATGGTGCAGTATGCTTATTAGAGGGTTTAATAAACGACAAGGCTGCACCAGCTCACCAGGTAAAGCTGTTGGAGTCACATACATCTACCTGAAAAAACAAATTCACGGAGTTGGATCCTCACAGGATCATTCACAATTAAAAACAAATTTATTTAAGTAGCTTATTTTGATTGTTTTAATTTGTAGTTTTTATATGTTAATATTAATTACAAAAATATTATGTACTTATCTTGACGGTTTTTTACTTTCTCCACCCTATACGTAGTATATGGAAAAAAGTATTGTTTTCGTAAAAATGTTCTAATTTGAATTTTCAGTTGAATTATCTGTTTTGGTGCTCCCAGAACCCCCAAAAATTGTTTAGTGCAATTATCTGTGTTGGTGCTCCCTGAACCCAAAAATATTTTTAGTGAAATTTTTTGTTTTGGTGCTCCCTGAACCCAAAAAAGTGTTTTTAGAGTGGTGTCTGTCTGTCAGTCTGTCTGTATGTATACACAAACAGAGAGGACACTATTGGTCCGATTTTCATGAAATTTGGTATGTAGGTATCTCCAATATCTCCAGGCGTTTTTTTCATTTTTTGGAATTTTTAATTTCTAAGGGTAATTTACCCCTAAAAACCCATAAAAAACGACAAAAATGCAAATTTCTCAAAAAACGGCTCTAACGATTTTGATCAAATTTTCAGTATTTATAGTGCTTAAGATGCCAAACAAAATGACACCACCCGCTTTTATCAAAACTTCGGCGTTTTATAATTATGGGGAAATGTTTAAAACTAAACAAGTTTGTGTTGTCAATCTTGCATCGCGGCAGCGGCCGCACGGGGTAGCACCACGGTAGCGAGCACGGCCAGTAATTCAAAGGTCGAGCGATCGAATCCCGCCTGGGACAATAATTTTTTTATACGATTGACGTAGGTAGAATATTTTTTGTTTGTTTTGTTCTAAAAAGTAGTAAATAAAATGATTAAAAACAATATTATTTTGACTACAGTAAGTTGGGAGAAAGTTGTGTCAGTTAACTGATACCGTTAATTTTACTTTGTAATACTATTACAAGTTTATCTGGGAGCATTGTTACAAACAATAATACAAGGCTAAATTTAAATTTTGAAACATGCTAAACTGGTTAAAATTGCTGAAAGAATGATAGGGGGAAGCTACAAAATGCGTTACAAATATGTTGTCGTAGCCGGCAGATCTGCCGGTTCTAGGGTTAACTAGGTCATAAACTGATTTTTTTTTCACAACTATATCCTAAGGTTCAAGAGATATTGCTGCATAAAGGAGGATTTGTATTTTTTTCGTAATTTGTTAGTCTGATTGCCTAAGAAAACAATCGCAGGGGCACTGATAGGAAGAAGATCGATTAACTGAAAGCTAGTCTTTGTTCAGTTCTGAATTAAAATTGTCTATCCAAAATACATTTTCTAGTAAAATATTAATTGTATACAAGCAAAAGTTATAAACAGTTGAAATCGTTAGTAATTTTATTATTATAAGACGCTTAGTCGTTTTAGTAAAAAAATACTTTCATAAACAGTTACTAATTTAAGAATGAATTATTGTTATAAACTATTTAATTAGTAAGTGTTTTTGTTTATTCATTCATTACTTTAGTAGTTATTTTAATTTAAACTTTAACTTTACGATTTGTTCAAAACACTTTCGTGTTGTTAAAACTTTTAAGTTGTTCGAGTCGTATTTTATAATAGGCATGAAAGCATACTAGATGTCAATAAAATAAAAGGTGTTAACAATAAAAAACATTTTAAAATGCAATTGAAAAAATGCAAAAATGAAGATTGATTGTTAGTAATGGTTCGCATTAAAATAGCAATGTCAATTCAACCACATGCCCCGATGATATTCTATTTAGATACAAAAAATAGTTTTACCCTGATCTAGTAGTTTACCCAGATAGCAAACTGAAAGATGTTGCATTGAATTTAACATTTGTTATCCATGTCTTGAGGGATATAAGTTTGCGACATATTCAATTTAAGTTGCAAAACTACCGTCTGTAACAGAAACGTAAAACAAATGGTAGGTTGTCAAATAAGTTGTAAAAACTTGTTTTTTAATTTTGAGAATGTGAACAAAAATGTATTTAGTTACTTTCAACTTATCTGTTTATAATACGCATTGTAGTATTAACATTTTAGTCACGATGCTTTCTTTCACTTTTGCAAACAAACAACATTCCTAAATTTAGCTAAATCAGGTTACCTTGCATAGCTAGGCTATTTGGAAATAAGTTACCATGATTTCATCTACGTGTATATACTAATATACGAAGAGATAAAACTTTTTTGGTCCAAAGTGGCTTCCTCGTATTGGGCCAATTAATTTACAGGTAATTGTAACTGATGATCTTGAATACATATGACCATTAAGTGGATTTAATTTAACCTTGATCATACTGATCGTAAGTTATACAGGTTTTTGAAGCTATTAACTTAAAGTCGTAATGATTTCCAAATTTAAGTATATCACATTATTAAATTAGTGGAAAATATCCGATAAATATCATATATCGTTAATGTGATCTTATAAAACTAAATGTATTGTAGTTCTGTTTGAACTTGCGAACTGATCATGAATAATTAAAAAATTACATCAAATTAAGACTTACTTCTATAATAAATATATATAAGTGAAATAATTATTACCTTTCAAACCATATATTTTAATTCAAACCATATAATAATTTCAACCATATATTTTATTTATACTGAGTTTAAAATCTACAGTATGTCAATTAATTGTGTTATTAGATTTTGAAGTTACGTTTTGTTTAATCACGCAAATACAGTTTAATTACCCTTAAGTTTTTACGATGGTTGAAGTAATAAATATGTTTGTAATGTTTTGTAGTGTTGACAAACCTTTAAAATATAATGGTGGATCTTTTGTAAATTAGTAACAAGTTCACTAAAAGTAGAGTTAATTGTAGGCCTATTTATAAAAACTTGAATATTGAAAACTACGTATTTTCGTACAATAACAAATATTCAAATAATTATCCGTTATTTTTTCAGTTGATTCTGGCAACCTTTATTCTTTACACTTGAAGAACTTACAAAATACAATATCACTGCCGTTGCTAAAGGAAGGGTTATTTGAAGTGCTACGATAACACGTGGACGAAAGGTTTGTATTCGCACTGGGCAAATACGATGTCCAAGGGTGTAAAGATATGCCAAAGGGGTGAAAAGTACACAATATAGCGAAGAAATGTTTTAAAAGGAGCGTATTCTTTGAAAATTCTATTGATCGAAGGTTTATTTTTCGTATCTTAAACCAAATGTTGAATGAAAGATTATTCGAAAAATTAAAATGTTAACTCAATCGAGAGATAATATTAATAACATTATTTCTTATATTGTCTACATTATTATTATAAATATATTAATTTTGTTTGTGTTTGCAAATATTCGAGGTGATTTAAAAAATATATCACACAAATTTTCGCTAAGAAACATAATTTTATAAAATTTTACTAAAATATAAAATTCTACATCTAGTTATGTACAGTTAAGTTGTTGGCATTGCAAGTAATAATATGTACACAGCTGACTAAGAAAAAACAGATTTTAAAAATATTGGTATATTCAGAACCTTTGAATAAATTGCTGCTTTTGTAACAAGAGCTATAATTTTAACTATAAATTAACGTTCGACTGAATCCAATGATCATATTGCATTGTAAAGTGTTCCAAAATAAAATGTAGATCATTTACAGAAATGTTTTTGATTAGTTTAAAATTGAAATCTTCAAACATAAAACAATAATTAATCTAATTAAACTAAAGAACCATGCTGGTTGATTAAACAATTTGAGTTAACCTAAGTTTATAATGGTTAGCATATTTTATGCTGAAATTTAAATACGTTTCTACATTTTGGGTACTTTTGCCACATGTATATTTTCTAAAGGATTCTTTACAACTTAATTCAGTTAACTATGTACATGCTTTTGTTTCTACGTGAAATAGTAAAATACCGATCATCGAGCAAACGAATTAGTTTAGAAACTTGGTTTTTAAAAGTACGTTTAGAAAAAGTTTGGAGTTGGAAATCGTTTTTAAATATGAAAATATGTCGAAAATACATAATTTTAAAGATACTGTAAAGTAAAAGTTTCTTAAAAAAGTTGTGACTTTCTGTTTTACTTAATGTTGTTTTTTTCTATTTTATTTATACATACAAATTTTTTTCTGACGACTGACAAAAATTTTATTAAACATTGATTTTATAATAGTTTAAAAGTTTAATTTGTCAGTTTTATGTAAGTAAATTAATAAAGACATAAAAGTCAAAAACTACCATTTTATAATTCAAGCAATATAAAATTTGGGTACTTTTTTATAGTTCACAACTTGAAATTTTTTTCGAATTTCAGTATTATAAATTGGCTTATATCTAAAGAATTACATAAAATTAAAAATTTTACAAAACTGAACATTATTTCGTTTAAAGTGTGTTCATGTCTCCAATCTTAAATGGTGACCAAAAGTGAATTTGAAATTTTTATAGTAAATAACTGAGAAATCTGAGAAATCGGAAATTAATACACTGAAAATGGTAATAACCATTCTTTAAAAATACAAACTAAAACCAGCAAATTATAAAATGGTAGTTTTTGACTATTATGTCTTTATTAATTTACTTACATAAAACTGACAAATTAAACTTTTAAACTATTATAAAATCCTGAAACGGGTGGAACATGTTTGAAAATGTACTTTAAAAAATAAAACAAATATGAAATTTAGTTGAAAAACATACAATTTAAATTAAATAGAATAAATTTAAAAACAATGCGTAAGTTGTCTAATCCACAGTTTATCTTCAAAATAACTTAATGTGCTCAACTTGCTTTAGGCGTCTCCAACAAAAAGTTCGACCCTTCACTGATACTACTGATTTCCTTACACATAGCTTCATATCTTCTCTTTTCGTCAGCTGTGTCATATAAACAATATGTTTGTCTTTATTTCACGAAGATCTTGCTTGGAAATTTCATTTGTTCACCTCTTTCAACACATGTCCTAGAGTACTGTTGGTTGATGTCCTTATATATCATTTGCTCAGCACCGTCTCTACCTGAGTATTTTCGCCTTACACGGAACTCCCTTTCTATTTGAATGATAGATTGAGCATTTTAAATTTATTCCCATTACACTTTATCCAGGATTTTGACTGGGTAAACGGTAAAAGTAATCTTTCGACATTTAGGTTAGGTTAGAAGTAATTGGGAGTGTTAGGTACTTCCAAAGCATTGTTCAAAAGGTCATTCGTTGGGGTGTATGCTGCAATTCGAGGGTTTCTGGACCTCAAAACTACGCCTCAGCTGCTCATGGGTCAGGCAGTCATTAGGACTATTTCTAGACTGGTCACGATTTGTACAAACTTCTGAGTGGGCGTGATTTTCATAGATCCCTGTAGATCAAGAGTTTGACGAAAGTTAAGAGCATAGGCCTATTAGAAAAGGCACAATCTTGTAGAATTCATGTTTTTTCCAGTTTCTACTGACACGTCTAGTAGAAAAATTTCTAAATGTTCCAACAACAAAATATTGTAACCATCTCTGTTAAGAATTCCTTGGACAAAATGAGGACCAATAATTGTGTTGTCATTACGCACAAGACCAATAACATTCATTGTACTCTTTCCGTATATAAAGAGGAATTTCTAAAGCCCAATAACTCATTCATGTTGAGTTTGTACTGAAGTGAGCAAGGTTTATATGTTTGATATAAGTTAAGGTAATAACCACTCATTTGACAATAAAACCAACTTGGATGGATCTTTACAGACGAGTTATTAATAGTTTTGCAAATGACGTAGGCTGTAGGCCTAGATCATTACTATTTACTGAAGGATGTTAAGCACACAGCGAGATTTGTTTGTTTCAAACGAGTTTAATCAAAAACTTCATATCCACAGTGATGAACTGTACAGTCATGAATAGTCTTCCGAGTGCCGCAGGTCACGTGACATTACTATCTATTTAACCCTTCAGCGCAGTATGACGTACACCGCACGTCAATGCACTTCTATTCTAGCGGTGCTGTGACGAGCTCTGTAAGTCCAATGGGGTATATACTTAAATATTGTAGTAAACGATTGCGAAATGATCAAAACCCAGAGAAAATGTAACTAGCTAGATCCTGCCAGGATTAAAACTGGTCAACCACTGTTTGCTTTAATTCCGCCGACTTACCCCAAAAGTCTAGGTATGTGTTTAAAGTCTCTAAGTAATACGGGTTAAGGCACGCCAAATATTGTAAAACAATACAATGTAAAAATTGTAATGGGAAGAATATTGCACAATATACTCGATAGGTAGTGACAACTTATAATTAGCTTCAAATTTGTACCGTATCAGTCAGTTGACGGTAAATCAATTCCATTAAATTTACGTACATAGCTTTTAAGTACTTTGAAAAATATATTAACTTAAAAATATGAGTTCTTTAATTATTTGTGTATTAAATTTACTAGCGGAAAAGTGTCGTTTACAAACAGAGGATCAGAGTGGAGCATCGGTATAAAGCCCTCTCGTCCAGTTTACACCAAAACCTCCAAAATAGTTACTTTGAACCTAGTTACTGCGTTATTTATCCACATTCATTAATATAAATGGCACATAGTAAAGAAAACACTCGTTTACTTTGGGGTAAGAAACTTCATGGCAGTACACAATAAAAGGTAATGTGGACAGTTGAATAAATTATATCATGGACACGTAAATATTTTCAACATCTATATTTTGTGATTCGAAATATTATTTACTTGATTTCTATTTAAAAGTTTAACAATGCATTTGCATTTGTTTAAAGCGAACTTTACTATACAAATAAAACGCAGCTTAAATTCTGATAGTTTAAATAATTCACGGAAACATAAAATTATGTTATACAAACCAAAAGTTGTATTAATCATGCTATGAATAAATCCATTATTTTAGATACACTCATTCTGGCCAATTTACTCGAACACTAAAATCAGTTTATTCCATTATATTTTATCACAGATTTTATTGTTTTTAATCTGCTAGCGAGCGAGAATTAAATTACAAACAAAACAGGATTCGTTAAAAATGCAATTACGAATTTATTTATTGCGTGTAGTGTACCAAAACCCTTTGTACTTCCTGGTATTTTTTCATTAATGAAAAATACATATTGTACAAGAAACTGACATAAACAAACATGTATTTACCGCCATTATGTACATTAACTCGAATTAGTCCGTACACTTTGAGCACAGTATTAAATTTTAGTAGTGGACATTAACTCTGTATTAGAGAACCACATGCTTATTACGCTCACAAAAAAAAACTCTCATTCACTATCTAGTGCCCATCTACGCAGCACATTGTAAGTTTCTATTGCACGTAACACACAAGTGCTGAAGGCAGTGCAAACGCACCTAACAGTTATAGTGAATTTAGATTTTCTGCCATTTATAACTTTGAAAAAAAAACCGTGTTAAACTTGTTGACTTATACGTATTAAACTATCAGAACATTTTATCTGATTTTCGACACTGTCACATCTGTGCAAATTGAAGTGTTGGAGGTAATTTTATAATTTAATTAAAGCAAACAATAAAACAAGTATACAATTTTGAGTGAATAGTAATTTTGCCTAGTTATTTTTAATAAGCTTTTCAAACATATTGAAACTATAAACTTGCAAATTCAACAATACAAACAAGTAAATACAAACAAGCTCTTTTGTTATTATTGTATAATAAATTTAATTTGAATTATAAAAATCAAATAGGGTTTACAACCAAAAGTCCCACAGAGGCTAAAATAAAATAATTTAAAAAAATTAAAAAACTCAAATGACTAACCTAATGGTGTGAATTAACTCAAATTTGAGTAAAACATAATTTGGTACTTACGTAAAAATAACTTACACATGCTTTATATGTAAGTGAATTTGTTAGATCTGCTACTTTTAAACAACTAAATATACAACTAGCCAATCTTAATCAGTTAATTTATCATGTTATATTCCTACCAATAGTTATTCCTGATTTTAATAAAAATTTATTAAAAAAGTAACCCAGTGTACAGAGCAATTACTATATTATTGGCACTAACGATATTTTATTTAATGAGAAAATTATATATGGAAAGAGAGACAGTCAGGTTTGAATCGGCTAAAAGTTCCTGAACTGCTTTGCGGTGCATATTTTATTACACTTTGTTCCAAACACGGTTCATGTGTGATACTCCATAATCTATTCCCTTAAATATATTTCCTTTTGTCTACTTCCTATCTACTCTGTAGCTATGACGTCATACGATGCTCTTTATTCGAATAGTTTCAGTTAAAATATAAAACTTACTGCTTTATTTTTTATAAGTTACAGGATAATAATTTAGAAACCTATAATACAATTTAAAGAATACACAGATTTAAAGCTGTTTTAAACTCTCTAGCCAATTGTATATCCTTGGCATGTCATGTCTGCCAACAGGTACGATACTTCTCAGAAGAGAACAGAGGGTTTTGCCGATTTTAAAATTGTAAAACAAAAATAACCAATACTATTTACAAAATACAGTGTTTTGGTTGTCAACTTTGTTTAATAATTTTTGGTATAATCGTTTATTTTTATAAAGTAAACTAAAATTACTTTTTATTATAATTACTTGTTCGGACATTTGCCATCATTTGTGTGTTAAATAATCAAACACGACGTTTCGGGAATACAAATCAATTCCCGTTCTCAAGTGACTAAAACTAACGGTACATAAACCTAGGCAACTAGGCCTATGTAAGGGTGAACAAAGTAGAATCTGTCAAAATCCTACCCGCGGATAGAGGTAATGCCACTGTAGTTCTGGATGCGGACATCTATGAAACGTCGTGATTGATTATTTAACACACAAATGATGGCAAATGTCCGAACAAGTAATTATAATACGTCGTGTTTGATTATTTAACACACAAATGATGGCAAATGTCCGAACAAGTAATTATAATAAAATTCAACATCCATCATTAACAAACAATAACTTCAGAGAATAAAATTACTTAACATTCCAAACCAAAGTATAACTGCTTCTGCAGTTAATTACAACTAAACAAATAAATTAAATTGTATGTATATACGTTTTCAAATGTGTACATTCATTTATTTAACAATCAATATAATTAACTACTATTATTGGATAACGTAGCAATAGTTCACCTCATTGCTCACTCAACTGTACAAATCCCAACATATTGATTATTTCCTTTTGAAATGCACAGTTAAATTTAAATATCTGCGATTGACTTACAAACATTGTTGTCTGATTATTGTTTGAAATACAAATTGAAAGGTAATGCACATGATCCACAATGCGTTCGCTTTATCATTTAACAATTTATTGTATTTTGTGGGGGTATTGGTTATTTTTCCGAGAACGGGGCAGTATGAGTTTTATACATGCTGATTCAGACCATAACAGGTAAACATTTTTATTATTCATAAAACGGATGGTTATTTCTTAATTGTCTCATAATAAAACATTAATTTGTATAATAATTTTATAAAAATCTGATTTGAAATATATCATAGGAAATAATAATTAAATAAACGCAAATTTATCTCCGTCTGTCTGACTTTTGTAAGGTTTAAGAAACTATATTAAACTTAAGATTTTTCTTGTTTAGTTCTGTGATTTTATATGTATTTTTCTTTGTCTTTATTGTGTATTTATGTTTTTTTTAGGCTTAAGGTAATTATGTCAATATGTTAAAAAATTGTAACTATATTATTATGGGTTAAGTGAAAGAGAGGACTCGATGGTCCTAACTTTGCCCAAATTAAAGTCTATTCTATTCTTTTCGTTTAACACTGGAACATCATTAATTTAATTTTGATACGTTTTTTCTTTTATAATAATTATACATTAATTCCGAAGTTTTACCATTGTGTTATGGTCGAGTAGTGTAGTATAAAAGTAACATAATGTATAATATTTAAAGTTTATAATTTTTACTGAAAGTGACCTGAACCTTTAATTAGCTTTAAATATTAGTTGAATCTTTTAAACTTTTTAAAATCAATACATTAGTTGATATGATAAAACTGGGGCACAGAATCTCACAAAAGTACGTTTATTTACTCAAACGCGTTTCAACGATAAGTTCACCTTCTTGAGTGATGCAAGAAGTACAATAGTCAAACTGTAACTCAGTAATACAATATCAAACTATAACAGATTTAGTTTGATTATTGTAGATCGTGCATTGGGAAGTTAATCCCAATCCCTTGTGCTAAACAATCATTAACTATTTCAGTATAATATATCATTTGAAATGTAGACATGCTGTTATTACTAATATTATATTGGAAACACTTTAGAACAGCTGGCCGTACGGAACCATTGAAACGCCTCTGTGATGTGGTACCTCCTGTGGAACAGTAATTGTAATCACAATGTGCAGTGAATGCTCTAAACGTGCTGCGCATGCGTGGTCTGGTTTTCCATAGTGATAAGAGTAAATGATATTATAGGATACGCTGACTAAACAAAAGTGTAGGTTTTAAACTGAACTGTAAAGCACTGAAACAGTACAAGTTGAATAAACAAAACCCCGTCGGAAATCATCCGTTAGAAAACATTACCACGTATACTCTCTCGTATACTTCTACCTTAATCATTCCCCTCTTGTTTTAGATAATTCAATTTTCCTTCAACTCTGCCTTTGAAGTGGTAATATTTGTACAACCTAAAATATACGTTTCGTTTTCTTCCGTTGTAAATCTGAATGCAATACATTTTACATCTTGAAAGCAATTCACAGATCGGGCTCATCCTTTCTATATCTGATAGGATGATTGCTTTCCGATGGACAAACATCGACAGATTATGGTAGGTTTCTTGCTACAAACAAAGTCCTGGTTGTCTTCATTTTGCATAAGTTGCAAGAGACAGACTTTCAATATATTTTATTAAACTGGGTTTGACTCTGCATCTCTAATTTTAAGATTTCGTAGTTATGTCTCCTAACTTCATTAATTCACTCCAAAACTATAAAATTGTTAAAGTAAACCCTTTTAAGTGAGAGTACTTTCTTATACATGGACGAATGTTTTGGCATAACATTAATATTGTTATCCTAAAATATTTATTTTTAATCCAGTTAGAAATAATGGGCTCTAAAGGTGTAAAACTCAAGCGTATCATTTGTAACTTTCAAACATCAAAACTCCTTTCTTACTAAATAGTACATTGTCAAGTTTGTATTTCAATTACATTTTTTCATGAGTTGTTACAGTTCTTGTTTATATTATTGCATCGTATATTCAAAATTAAAGAAGTTTGTGTTCTATATTGAATTGAGTTCATATATATCCAAGGTAACCCATAGTAGTTCTGCCAGGATGATTGTGGAGCAGAATATTCGAAGTAATAATGGATTAGGATAATTTCTTGCAGAAATTCCTTCCAGAGCAAGAGGCTTTTCATAATATTTGAACACTATTTGCATGTAAATTATGTTTACAGTAGTTAATTGTAAAAGTATATTTGTGTTTTTGAACAATCACCAAAAATTGGTATTGCGTTGGTAAGTTCATATGTTTATTAAGTACACACTTTATTAAAATAAATATCATCTATTGTAACATACGTGTATAGTTTAGATTAAGGGTGATCTAAGCGAGTTCTTACAGAGCATTTTCATAACCTACGATCTTGATCTTTTGGCATAGGAGAAAAGATGTATCTACAAAAGCCGACATAAGCCGAAGCTAGAGAGACTACTAAGTGCCTTTGGCAAGATCGCTGAAATATGGTCCAAAGAGGGCGATGGGCAGCTAGGTTAATAGTACAGATAGAATCCTCGTGGGTTTGGAGAAGTAATTTTTACCCTAATTTGTCTCTTGTCATGGATACTTTAGATCATACTTATATAAAATAAGGAAAATAAGTCGTCTTGAATACGTGTATAGGGACGTCATAGAAGACGTCAAACTAACCTTTTTCGAATGTAAAAGATACGCTGCAAAGAGACAGTTACTTGTGTCAGAGGTAGGACCTATATACCCTGATAACATCATCGGGATTACGCTGTTGGGCAAGGAACAATGGAACAAATTGGCAATCTTTACTGAAAAGTTGTTCAGACAAATGAAGTTGGAAGAGAACTTACTATGGCCCAATAAACGCAGCCTAACATACGAGGCGGAGCCTTAAGATGGAGAAAATTAGCTCCATGCTGAATTAATTTCGGAAGTGCGGTTCCGGTGTGGGTTTAAGCCTGGGATAGAGAGGCCGTGGTTTAGTAGGTAAACCGGATGAAACAGGAGACTTATCTTCTTATGGTGACCAATGCAATCCCCCCCTTTATAAAAGGGAAGGGATGTAACATAATATTTGTTTAATATTGTATTATAATTAACACTTTAAAATGTTTGTGTACTCCTTTTTAAAAGATATCGTTCAGAACTAACTTATTGTTTTTGTATATTTAGTGTACAGTTAGAAAAAAAAGACGGGGGGAGAAGCGTACTTCACGAAAACCAAACGACAGTAACTATATTTGAACCTGTGGGACTGGAAGTTCCAAGTGTAGCAAACTTGGACGAATAAAATAACCGTTGGTAGAAACTAACATTTTTCCTTCCTTTTAACACATGTAATAGGACTATAGTATTTTTAGTATACTAAATATACAAACACAATAGGTTAGTTCTGAACGATAACTTTTAAAAAGGAGTACTCATTTATCCAAAAAGAGTCATATAAAATTAATGCCACGTACTCTCTATATATTATATTATAGTGTTACTCACATACGTACTGGAACGGCCAATCGACCGATCCAATTGGGGTTAATTAATTACATTA
>JAGFPH010000306.1:649414-695519 GCA_018207615.1 Philaenus spumarius
TGTGTTTATTGAATAAATTAAGAGGGTAGGGAGGTTTGCGCGTGGCAGTACGTACACTTGCATTTATAGGAGATGCAATAATCTTTGAATGTAGAACACAAACATTTTAAAGTGTTATAATACAATATTATACAAATAGGAATGTCACATCCCCTCTCTGTTATTGGGCACCATGAGGAGATGAGTCTCCTGGTTCATCCGGTTTACCTACTAAACCTTGAACTCTTTAACCCAGGCTTAAACCCACGCCGGAACAGCATTTCCACATTAATTTGGCATGGAGCTAATTTTCTCCATCTTAAGGCTCCGACATTTTAGAAAAGTGTTTATTTTAACGCATGGATAAATTTAAATAACCATGCAAATAATCCAACTATTATTATTACTATTAAGTTGTACATTGCATAAATTCTCTCTCAGCAACTAGGTTCAGTTTAACAACTAAGAATAATGAAAAACAGTAATTGTTACTAAACATTATTACTGGGGACAAGACAAATTAACAATAACTGCATACGACCTAATTATGTTAAACTTATATGTTTTCCACCGCGATAGTGTCACAGTTATAATGGTAATTTAAATTCAAAGGTTTAACTTGGTCGCACTTTGAGCTAAAATTACAACAATAAATTTCCCTTTCTATTGTTACTGGAATTCATTGTTGGATGAATTCATTTCGACGAGATATGAAACCAAAGTAAGAATGGTTTCAGAGTGAAATAATTGTTCTCTGGCTTAAACTTCTAAACAAATTTAAAACAGTAAATGAGTAGAAATATATCACTTACCTTTGATTTTTAGTACATTTTTTATGCATTGCTTTATAACTTTATTTATGTAGTGATCTTGTTTATTGTTATTGGATGTTATACATATATACAGTATATTTCAAAATAGTTTAATCACAAACCTAGCAAATTGTAGTTTTAGAAGAAAAAAAAACGGTTTCTCTAATATGAAACACAAAATTTTGTCAAACTAAATTTTATAACTGACACTACTCAATGCGAAGTTTAGATTTAAGTTAATTTAAATTCCATCATAACTGTTTAAGATAACGTGTAACAGTTCTTACCATTGAATTTGATCATTAAACTTGTGTTTGCATTTATATTTTCCTTCTTTAAAAATGAGATAGCATTTAAAAAGACATATACATGATGGCATTACAATTTGTAAACCCATCATAATTAATTGTTTTATGCTTTAATTTAGAAATACTAATACGTTTTCATACATATCCCCCACCCTGAGTATGATGCACTGTCACACAGCAGTCCATGCTTTACTCTCCTATCGTTTCTGGATAAATCATAGTGGTTTTACCAAATTTGTTCCAAGACGATTACAAAAATAAATCGATATTTCTGCAAATAACTGTAAATATAATGGTTTGTAAGTGGTTTTGATTAGACATTGATTAGACATTAAATTAAAAACAAAAATGTAGTGCTTTGAAAATTTGTAGAAAATTTGCTTTTCATTTATCAAGGTTTGGAAATGGAAAAGATTGTTTGTGTGTAAACATAAGGCTCACTTATATAATTAGCAATGTTTTAAGCATTTCTATTTATGTTGTATTGGTTTATTAAACCTTCAAAGGCAGGAGTGTTGTCAACCAAATTTCGAAAAACTCCGCGACAGCATAAGTATGTTTACCTAAAATAGTTTTCTTATGAGCTCTCCAGTATGCCAGGTCTTAGATTCTGATTTAAAGTAAAAACATGGAAGACCCTTTATTTCTAAAGGTTACGCGTTTTGATGCCTTTAGTTTTTTCATCTTTTGGATGAGGATTTTCTTTAAGCTTGAAATTCGTTCGAACCTGGCAAAACTACCACATTTTGCTGAACTCTCCTTGATAGTTTTAAAACCTCCTCGACACAGCAAACCAATTCCTTTTATTTTAAATTTTATACGTTGTTTCTTTTATAATTTTTGCTTGTAGGATATATGAGCCAACTTTGTTAAAACAAATTGCAATTTGTACTGCCCATGTTGAAAATTATTCACATGTGTTTAGATATACTTTTAAAAATAACTGCAATTAAAAATTTGCAGATTTAACAAAAATATTTCTGTTTAGGATTTCATCAAGAATGTATGCAGATAGAAAAATTTAATTTGTCAACAGTATTATCTTTATATATATCTTAACTCTAAACTACGTTTAAAATTCACTCAAATAGATTAATCTGCTTGTTCTTAACACAGATAAATAAGAAATTGCGTTAATACTTAAATTGTGTATAGGTATCAACACTATTTTAGAGCTGAATTGCGCATATTTAAACATATAACGATGAAACTGTTTGAATAGATTACCATTGAACTGAAGAAAAGTAATTTAAAAGAGTATTATATTTAATAAACCGTTAAGCCTAACGTATCATCAAACACTTCCCTACTCTGTTTACCTCATCCAAGTTTTAACCCTTTCAAAACATGCATTGAGGTTATGGTGATATTGCAAACAGGGTGTTTTCAAAGATAAACTTTAAAGGGGTTCATTACATGCAGGGTGCAGAAAGGAGGGTAAAAACAAAGCGTGTGAGATTGGATATTGCGATTAAGGTGTCGATTATGTAAAACTTTCTTAGAGACTTTTGGAGGGAATTTTAAATAGTGTTTATGGTGTACTTCAAACTGTATAAAAACATTTTGTTAAATATTTGTCTGTGTTGTCATATAACACTGTAAATATTTATATTTAAGATCAGTAAAACTATCACACTAAAATATACAATTACAATTATATTAAAATACAAACCTAAACGTACTAATAATGTTCATTAAATTTATTCTTAATGGCCTTGTATCTACCTAAAATTACTGTAGGTATATACGTCATATTGTTTGTTCTGATAGTTTATTATAAATTAAATATAAATGTGGCAACTATCAAACATAGGCCAACTACATTATCAAAACCATAAGTAGCTATTATTATTATTTTTTTTTTTTTTTAAAGGCGAGATAAGTAGCTATTAAAACGAACATCACATACACAAATGAGACGCCAATAAGGCCATTGTGGTTACATTTACTTAAACAATAATAAAACAAAATAAACGGTATCAGTTAACTGACACAAACTTTCTTCCAACTTACTGTAGTCAAAATAATATTGTTTTTAATCATTTTATTTACAACTTTTTAGAACAAAACAAAAAAAATAATATTCTACCTACGTCAATCATATAAAAAAATTATTGTCCCAGGCGAGATTCGATCGCGCGATCTTTGAATTACTGGCCGTGCTCGCTACCTATGGTGCTACCCCGTGCGGCCGCTGCCGCGATGCTAGATTGACAACACAAACTTGTTTATTTTTAAACATTTCCCCTTAATCATAAAACGCCGAAGTTTTGATAAAAGCGGGTGGTGTCATTTTGTTTGGCATCTTAAGCACTATAAATACTGAAAATTTGATCAAAATCGTTATAGCCGTTTTTGAGAAATTTGCATTTTTGTCGTTTTTTATGGGTTTTTAGGGGTAAATTACCCTTAAAAATTAAAAATTCCAAAAAATGAAAAAAACGCCAGGAGATATTAGGGTTTAGTACATACATACCAAATTTCATGAAAATCGGACCAATAATGTCCTCTCTGGTCGTGTATACATATAGACAGACTGACAGACAGACACCACTCTAAAAACACTTTTTTGGGTTCAGGGAGCACCAAAACAAAAAATTCCACTAAAAATATTGTTGGGTTCAGGGAGCACCAACACAGATAATTGCACTAAACAATTTTTTGGGGTTCTGGGAGCACCAAAACAGATAAATCAACTGACAATTCAAATTCGAACATTTTTACGAAAACAATACTTTCTCCATATACTACGTATAGGGTGGAGAAAGTAAAAAAAACATAATGTAATTTTAAAAAGGCTGAAATTTTATCGGATAAACTTTTGGAAGACGCTATAACAAAAGCCAGTGCTAGGACCTAAATTACACTGAGTGGGTGTTTTACTTTAACTTGTTTTCAACTGATTCAGAATAAAACTCTAGTTATATATTTGAGGAGGCCACCTTTTGTCTTGGTCATCCGTCATTCTTTGTGTGTTTCTCTGACTGGTGACAGTGTTTATCCATTCAGTTTGTATATAGATATTAAGTATTCTTGACACCTCTAGTATTCTAGTTGGTACTGTGTTCCTCCTTATTAACATTTGCATATATATTTTTAAGCTAAATGTAAATGCTTAGGTTTATGTTTTCTATTTAGTTTATATGTGTGTTAGTTTTAGTTTTTCACTTCTTAACAACGAGAGTTGATTTACATTAATCTAATACTTTTACATACTTTATAATTTTACTCTTAGTGACGGCTTATGCGTAATTTATATTTCAATTTAAAGTATGAATATTCTAAGCAATAAGTCTTCACATCATGAGACGAAGAACTAATCCATGCGTGGACAATTTTTCTAAGCATGCTTCAGGTTTTTTTACAAGTCTACAAAAACAAGTTTAAGTATTACGAAAATTAATTTACAGAAAAAAGCAGAGGGGTGGTATTCTGAAAGAATAATGACAGTATAGGGGTGATATGAATTGGGAGGGTTGTTTTTTTGCAACAAGGAAGGAAATGATGGTAAATAATTGTCGCTTGAATTGTTTCTCGCTTAAGGGGACATTAAATATTATATTTAGTATGGACGTTTTGGTTCAACTAGCTGTAACATACTCTTCCAAAGGTTCAAGTGGAATACATAAACTTGAGGAAGTTTTTTTTGTTACATTAACTGAAAGGTTTTCACTTAATTATTAATACTGAGAGTTGATACATTACCTCAATACTTCAATTACGGAAAATGTTTAAAAAAAACAACCTATTGAAAAGTATAAACAAAACGACTTTAAAAATATTTGAATTGTGTTTTCAGTAAAAGTGCTTTCATTGGGTGTTGTAAGCATATGTTCAACCGTATTGTGTTGTGTAAAGTGCACAACTAATACACTTGTTTACCAAAGGTACGAGTACAGTGCGCGTAGCAAGAACTAATCGAATAATAAGAATGTAATGCTTGCATTTTGTTTCACCAGTTATATAATTTATGTATTCGTCAGAGTTCTAAGGCATCGTCAGAATATGTTCTTACTGTAACCTGTTAGAAATATAACTCTGATGAGGTGTGAGTTTGACTCGCCCGATAAGAGTTCCGTACCATCGGAGTAACAACAACATCAGATGAAGGCGTTGTACAGTTTGTTAATAACTATTTAATAAATAAAATAGCAATAACCATGGCGGGAATAAATATAGCATTTTTTGTTGAGATGTACAAATAAATAATGGTGGAATGCTCGTTTCATTGTTAAGGGAGGCGTTGCCTTCCAAATACAGTATTACAGTAAACAGCATAAATGAAAAATCAAGTGTTAACATAATTTTTAATTATAAATATTATAAACTAGTGGACCCGCAATGCTTCGCTATTGGTTGATTTAATTTTAAGGGTAGTTATTCCATTTCGTCCCTTTTACTTAAGTAATCAAATTGCAAATGGTTTTGTAATTAAAAAAAAATAATATTACATAATTGTAGGTTTATAACTTATATGCTTGTATGAAGGTAGCTTAATTTTTGTTTATTTTATAAGGATAGCAACCACATTTCAACCCTTTAGATCGGGATAAGAACTATCCTATATTTGTAGTGTGAATAAATCACACATTTTGAAAAAAATTTCATTAATATCGGTTGAGTATTTTCGAAGTTTATCGCGATCAAACACCGTTACAATGGATTTTTATGTAGAGATATAGAATAGTATAAGATATTGTTTAGTATTTAAATATACAATTAGGTATATATCAAAATAAGGATAAAAATATTATATTTAGTTTCACTCAGATTATCTGTTTAGTTTTCAATATAATTATGTTTAAAGTAACGTAATGTTCATTGGTTTTTTTAGTTTAGAGGCTGTTTAGTTTTTCCAAATTTGAAACTTTTCGGGAACTTTTAAAATTTTTCTTTATATAAAAACCTAGTTCGGACTATTACGAACATTTTAAAACAAAAAATAACCAAATTGGTCCAGCCGTTCTCAACTGATGCGCTTACAAAGGAACAGCAATTCATTTTTATTTTATAGATTTCATCACTTTTTTATTTCGATATAGATTTTCTGTAAATTATGTGACGACATCTAAAAGCGCCTTTTTATTTTTCATTTGTATTTTTGTAGTAAATGTATGCCGTGTTTTAAGCAACATTTTCTGACACAAAATATTTATAATTAAGTAGCACAAAATTATAAACTAAACTATACATCAAAATTGTAAAATATGAATTTTTCAAGCACCAAACTGTACTACATTATCTTCCAAAAAATCAGTAAACATTTTTTTTTTTTTTTTTATTGTCTTATTACGGAAATAACGATATGCGGGTTAGTACGCTTTATAACTGTAAGCAAATTTTAGTTACGATATATTTCTCTATTTAACTGTAAAATACTAACGAACAACGACTTACCATATAAGGGTTGTTTTTTTAGGATACAGAATCTATAAATAAAATATTATTACCTCAAATTGAATCATGCAATTGTGCGACACTATTTTATAAATATTCCAACATGACATACAGAATTACGGCACCCGTGCTGGCCAACACTGCAATAGTTTTTATTAAAACGTAGATATCTCCTAATATACTGATGCATTCACACAATACACACTACATTACATTTATACAGAGTGTCCCACCTAAAATGTTACAATAGCTAACTTTTAAACTATAAATATGACAGAGTACTTTAAATGGGTAACTTTAATTTTATCAAAGAAGTTTAAAAATCCATTTTTTTTTAAATATAAACAATTTCCGCCATGTTCCAATATGGCGGCCAACTTTGAAATTTGTTATGGAACACCCTATATTTTATGGGTTTTCTAGTGTAAAACATTATTTTAAGAATATTTTGTTCTAGGGTATTTTAAACATTTTTAGTCGTTAAGGAATTACAGGCACTTAAAGTTCAGAAAATTAGACGTTTGATAGACCTACAAATAGGTTTAATTGATTCCCACCTAAAATGTTATAATAGCTAACTTTTGAACTATAAATATGACAGAATACAAAATGGGCAACCTTAATTTTATCAATGAAGTTTAAAAATCCATTTTGTAAATGTAAACAATTTCCGCCATGTTAAAATATGGCGGCCAACTTTGAAATTTGTTATGGAACACCCTGTATTTTATGATTGTTCAGGTGTAAAAAAATATTTTAAGAATATTTTATTCTTGGGTATTTTAAACATTTTCAGCCGTTTAGGAATTACAGGCACTTAAAGTTCAGAAAATTAGACGTTTGATAGGCCTAATTGATTCCCACCTAAAATGTCACAATAGCTAACTTTTGAACCGTTGGGGGCACAAATAAGTTTTAATGGGGAGCGCCCTTATTTGTGTTAGCTCTAAAACTAAATTGAAATCAATTTTGAAAATAGTGCCAAATTTCATTAAAAGTAAGGATTTTTATTTTATTTTGTAACCCAAAAATTTTATTACGAAATTTGGCACTTTTTAAAAATTGATTTCCATGTCATTTTAGAGCTTACAAAAATAAGGTGAGTTCCCCATTAAAACTTAATTACATTTTTTTACATTTGAGAAAATATATGTTTAGACTTCATTGAACAGAATGGAAGGTTCCCTATTTAAAGTACTCCGTCACATATTTATAGTTCAAAAGTTACCTATTGTAACATTTTAGGTGAGTAAAGAAAAACAAAGTGATTTTATAGTTTAAAAATTAGCTATTGTAACATATAATTAAAAACGCGTAAAGAATTATTTGCATAACGAGTTTTTACTCGTATATTATGTGTATTAACATTTACTAGGCCTATTCGTAATTTTATCGATTTACCAACCATCTAAACACTAAGTTGACAAATATAATCCAAGGTGGAATTTGATTATTTTACTCCCCCTTCTGCAAAGAGATTATCTGAAATTACTTCGGAATCCATTCATACTTGGAAAGATTGTCTACCCGAATATAATGGGTTTGGGACAATTAATGCTCTGAATAGTTTTAACAATGGAAATGGGAATTTAAGTTTGAAATGTTGGCAATATTGACAAAGTTGCTGTTTAAGTCATAGGTTCTCAAAGTTAACTTTGAGTCATTCGCGAGTAAATGTTGGTAACAATGGATTAAAGGCTGGATTGTAGGTATCAGTTATAATAAAGATTGTACTGAAGAGGTTTGCTAAAATAGTTTAATTCATCACAATTGTGGTAACTTTCAGTTATGTGGTTTATAATTAATTGAAATGACAACATATATTTACTATTATAAAAGGAGCTGATCATTATTCCACATTTTAGGTTAGATTTAACTTTTACTAAGGTGTGTTGCTGCATGGAAATTATTAAATATGATCGAATTACGTATTTTACAAAATAGAAAATCAAACAAGTTTTATTACAAGTGGAACGTCTTACTAATAAAAGTCGTCTACAATAAAATATCATAAGCCATTAATTTTATGATAAACAGTTAATATTAATTTAGAAATTTTGGTTTAAATTTTAGTGTGAATATACAATAGCAGTGTAATGAAGTTTATTTTATTCTAACTTTAAAAAAATGTAAAACTATTGTGTAAATCGTTATTCTTAACTCACTGTAGTTGAGGTTTACGTTTTAGGATAAAAAAATATTCATAGATTAGCATAAAAACACAACCTCTCATTTCAGAAAGTTAAAAAAATTCCTCCTGATCCAATCGATTCAGGTACCATTTAAGCATGTTATTATTTTGACTCTGTGGCGAGATATGAATTCTAAAAACATGAAAAGGTGGTGAAGCCGAAACAACCAAAATCTGTTCAAAGTTCTAGAAATAGCATGTATTACTTTTCAATAAAATTTACAATGACTTTGATGTAACATTAATATTATATACTTTTTATACAGAAAGCAATTTAATAATTCCATCTGATATTTTTGGAATTTTTTAAATAAATAATAGAAATAAATATATATGTTTATATTTATTGATTTTATAACTTGCGTTATCAATTCAGGAACATAAATGATCACCAATTTCTTTTCTTAGGACTTTCTTATAAATTATGATCTTAAGTTATAAAAAATCTGAATTACTAAATGCTGACACATTTAAAATTTCAACTATAACTTTCACACTATTTAAATTTATTGCAAACAGTTACATACAATAAGGTAAAATACATAGATTAGGCTACAAGCTTCATGGTTTAAGTAAGGTTAGGCCCACCGAAGACCATTAAGAGTTAGTTTTACTTTCAAATGTATTTCAAACTGGCCTTTGGCCTAAAATGTTGATTAGCTTGTTGTACAAATGGAATTTTATTAAATTACGAACGAGAGTACAGTAATAAAATAATGAAATTGCAAATAAATCAATATTGGTACTTTTGTTAAATAAACATTGCCTAAATGACTCCTCCTACAAAAATTAAAAAATCATTAAATAATGTAAATATGTTTAGTGTTGTTGAAAATTATTTTCATAAGTAAAACATTATATATATAAAATATATGCTACGTTAAATAATTATTTTGTGAGCAAATATAGGACGAACAAAACTAATCATCGCGTGGACGTGCGAAGCACATGGGTCTCTCCCAATTATTAGATTATTCTACAACCCGTTTACCAATCCGTTTTAAAGATGTACAGGATCTTTATTTTAAGAACGTATGTTTATTGTCACCCACCCTTTCGCTGAAACTGTGAAGCATTTCCTTACTGCTTTTCAATCACTTTCTTGGCCACATTTTAACATATTAATGTAAATAAATGGTTTCTTAGTTAACTGCAAACTGTCTTAGTTTTAATTTTAACTACGAGATATTTTATATATATTTTTACTCTTATACTTATATATTTGTAGTCGTACCTACATAATTCTATCCTACATAATCTATCCATCCACTAAACATAATTCAATCGGTGATGGAATTCAAAACTGTTTGAACCTTACCACTTCAACTGCTCAAGTAAAAGTAGAGTGAAAGTACTGGTAGTGCATGTATTGAAGCCGGTATAAAGGACTCGAGCAGTTCACTTTTAATAAAACGTCAACACAGTTTCCCAAGCACAATATCCGAGTTAATTTAAAACGAAAAGTTTAAAGCACTGCGCGTTGCAGATAAGAGTATCCTGTAAAGATGAAGGAGCAATAAAAGTAAACAAAGCCTAAGGCCAGGTGAGTCTGTTTGTTTTTAATTATACTTTATGTTTTGTTATTTATTGTGGGAAAATCTGCGTTGGATGGTAACATGCGAAGTGTATTTTTAAACCGTTTAAATTTCTAACTGTAAAACTAAACAGATTTAATTGTTTCAATTAGTATTCATGTGGTAGCTTTGTAACCGAGGGGTGAGCGTACGTGAAACCTAACATAATCAATTCAAAGGTATATGTACACCGGAATCAGATATTATAACTTGTCTTTAACTTACAAACTTAGTAAAAATATTTGTTTACGGCTAAAAATCTTATTGGTTTTCATCGCCTAGTTAATAAATATAAACGTTTAAAGAATACAGTATGGATGAAACTGGAATATTAAATAACGAAGTTACGACGTTACTAATGTTCATAGAAGTAAATCTATCGTAATGGACGTTAATAATTACTGTTGAAAAACTAAATTTCAGGCCAAAACAAAACACAAAGAGTAAAAACGAAAAACTGCTTAGGTTAAATAAAAAGACAGCCCTGTATGAGTTAAGTTTTATTAAAGAGGTTATAGTTTATCGTTATATATTATTTCTCAAATGTGTTTTTTGTCATTAAGCGATAACTTTCAAATTCTTCATTAAATTTAAATATTCAAACAGCATTTTAAAGCTTATGTTCCCCGCTATTGACGAAAAATAGACAAACAGCTTAAAATGCATGTTTTTGGTACAAAAATTGATTAGAAAAACTGATATATGTTATACTTCAAATGGTTATTAATGAAGGGCGCTATCTAATAACAATCTGCTTAACTAACATGACAGTTGTTAGTTAGATTGTTTACATTCTAAGGTTCTACATGGAAATTTTTATTTATAAACCAACGTAAATAAATAAACTTAATTAACTGAATTAAATCAACGTTTTAAATCAGGTAAGTGTAGGCCTACTCCTAACTTGCGAAATATTCGCACGGGTTAGCTAATATTACGTCATTAGTTATTACTCTATTATCCATATTCTTATTCTAAGAATTACAAAATACTCGCTATCCAAGATCGATCTTTAGCTGTTACACGTTACATTGTCACAGTAGAGACATTTCGGTTTGAAATGGTTAAATTTCTTTATAGGCCAGTCGGTAGCGGTAAATTTAGACCAAAAGTTCCAGTAATTTACAATAAGGCTGATTTTTTTTTTATAAGTATATTAAAGTATGTAGATTAACATACAAAAAAGTTTACCAGTCTATCGATTTCCCAAAGTCGAAAAAAAATCGATTATCATTTTATTTTTCGATTATCCTTAATATTTCGAGCTGGGATGAAGATAGAGAAAAATAAAAAATACCACCTTGTAGGGGAGGTATTTTTCAACAAAAAAGGTCATATGTATTTATTTCGTCCGAGCAATGGTTTGTCTGGAAAAATTTGATAATGCAGGTATGTATTTTGCAGCAGGGGAAATCACTAAAAGGAGACATCTCATTCATATAAGAAGCGTTGGCTCATTCTAAATTGGCCGAATTTTAATATATCGAATTGAAACTTGACATAGGAGTTAAAATATATATTTTAAACATTTATGCTGAGTCTCAGCTTGTTATCTTGAAAATGACCCGATTTAGGAGTCGATTTCGATTATCGATTTTAGGAGTACCGGACCCACGAACTAATTTAAATCTATTCCAGTTTCGTCAATTTTTGGAATATCAACATCAAATTTATTTTTCAAGTTGAGTATACAAGTATAACTATCCTTAGTAAGTATGAACGATTTTTTTCATGTTATTTTTAAAAACGAGGCGCTTGAAAATAAATAGTCTTCTGTTTTACCTATCTTGTTTTAATTATAACACCTTTGGATTCAACGACTCCATTTTCGACTTTTTTGAACATATCGATTTAAAAATTGGTACAGAAGTTAAAAACACAATTGTTTTTTGCTATACTTATTTTAAAAACTATATTTAAAAAATTGACTAATCTGCAGCCGATTAACTCAAGCGTTTTGATGAAAAATCTAAAAAGGTCTAAAATTATACTTTTTTAAGTTACTTGTGCTTTGAAAAGTAAATAATAAAAAAGGTTTATACTTCTTGATCTTGTTTGAATCTATATATTTAACTTGTAAAAAAACTTTCAGGTTGATATTTTGAAAATTTTCTAAACTGAAGCTGTTTAAAATGAGTTGGTGGCTCCGGTACTCCTAATATCGAGAAACCTATTGATAAGTCAAGTGGCTCTAGATTGGGTCTCTTTCAAGATAACTAGCTGAAATTTTTTTTCGACTTTGGGAAATCGATAGACTGGTAAACTTTTTTTTATGTTAATCTACATACTTTAAGGTACTTATAAAAAAAAATCAGCCGTATTGCAAATTACTGATAGTTTTAACCTATACCGACTGGGCTATTAAATATTGTGGCAAATGTAATATAATTTAAAAAATGTCAAGTGTTTTCAATTGTTGATTTCAGATTCGTATTTTCTCTCTACTAAAATAATTTAAAATTTTAGAAATACGCTTTTTAATAAAATTAATTAATGTAACGATAGAACGGATAGATCAATATTCTATTACCAAAATTCTATGTTGTTTATGATATTTTATATGATCTTGTATACTCTAAAATGAGTTTTAAATTTTATTTGGGGCATTATTATTAATGTACAAGCTGAAATTACATTTTGGGGTAGTACGGGGGTATTAAACAGAGTATAGTTATTTTCATTACATATACAATTAATTAATTAGCTTATACCGGAAATATCCAATGTATAGTCATTTTCCGATGGAAGAATGTTATTTGAATAAACTGTCTTTAAACAAATTTAAGTTACAAAATACAGTCTTAGAATGATTAATTTGTTAAAACTTGTGTAACTGAAGTTAAACTTGGAGTGCTTATACCTTTTTGTTTAACTTTCATGCAATAAATTAGATTTTCCTTTTTATAAAAACAAAAATGATACTGTCCTCTGTCACTCTCGTTACGTATGATAATGAGTTGTTTTTATCGGCTTCAAAGTATAATATTGTTTTACATTTCACGACGAATAATGTTCTACAGTATTTATGTAATATTTAAGTTTCCAAAAAATGGTTACCGTATGTGTTTTAAATGTCATTTTTAATGACAGTATATTATGGGCAAACTAATTATTGTAGAATATTACCACAATTTGTATAACGTGTTTCAATAGTTTTATTACATTATTAATAATCTGTGATTCAAATTTGTTTTGTATTACCATAACGTAATTAAAACTCGCAAATATTATTCTTTATTTAGTTACTTTAGCAACCAACCATTCTGCAGAAGAAAGTCTTATGATTATTAAAATGAGTTTAGCTTCTAAGGGGAAGGAGTGTTTGCTAAAACTATACAAATTACATAATAAATTAATTATTGTAAATTTGATATAAAATATATAAATCAATAATGAGACGAGTATTTTAACGTGACGTTATTGTTTTCTAAGTAAATCTACCAAGTAGTTATAACTCATTAACGAACCCAACCTGTTAATTGAATCGAACAGATGGTTATATATAGTACAGATAGATATTGGTTAACAGAATTGGATTGTAAGCAACATCAAAGGGTTTAGCGTAATCCAGCCTAGTTGTATCAACCCAAATGCTAATTATATACGGCAAACAAGAGGGGTTTAAATCTTCAAGTACCATAATAAGCATTCTATAATTACCTCGCTCTTATTGTTAAATTGTAATTATGTAGTTTTACTTGTTATTTTATAATTAGCTAATGGTATGTATTTTGTTTGGATTCAAAATAGTTACTTGTTATTTTATTATTAGCTAAGGTATGTATTTTGTTTAAATTCAAAATAGTAGCCTATTAAAGTTAAATCACATAATTGTTAATCAATTATTTTCAATTTATTTCCTAAAGGAAATTATTTGTATTCTCGTGAAGAGATAACAACTTGATGTTATCATAATTTCTTAAGTGGTTTAAGTGGTTCCAGAATAAAGTAAACTGGAGAAAAACGAGATTACTATCACGCCAAGTGTTCCTCACCGCCAGCCAATGAGAATGTATTAAATTACACATTGGTAATTTAGGTGAAAGAAGGTGCGGGTTTTACCACACACAAACTTATATCGCATAAATAGAAAACACTTTTCTTATCACCTTTTCATAGAAGTTTGTATCCACTTCAGTTTTCTCATGAAGTATACAAGAAATTTTAACACAACTTTTCCAAATTATAACTGCGGTAAGTTTATTTCGGAAATAGAGGTGAATGGGATATTAACAACATTTATAAATCTACAATAATAAAATATAAATTTTTAAGCAATATACTTTAGCCCTACAACCATGGAACAATATTCAGTGATCCTAAAGAGTTCCCACTTTAGATTTTTGCCAGAAATTAAATTGAATATTATTTCTATGAACAATATTTGTTCGTATTCATCGAATTTATCGTGTTTCCTATATAAATAAATAACGGTATGATTTCCTATTTCTTTACGCATATTTAAATCATTCCTTCGCCCTGAGTTTGACAATGAGAATGGGTGATCTATGTTGTAAACCTTCACATCAAATTTGTTCCTTTTTGCTAAATTTATTTTGTAATCCTAACTCTGTTATTAAATACTAAATGGAACATGCATTATATAACTACAGTAAAATTAAATGATAAAGACCAATTACATTTGCTCATGTGCTGTTAAATTTGCATGTATTTCTGCATAGCCACATACATATACAAACTTTGATTATCATAAAACATGTGCAAACCACGCTTAATTATTCTAGGAAGGAAATATCATTCAGTCTCTAAACTATTTTGTGGAAATAAAACGAAATAATAATAATAAATGTAGCCTACGTTATTAGTAAATCTATAAGAGAAAAACAAGTTGGTGGTTCATAAAACGTAATAATTGTTGACAATTTGTGTTAGTACAACTTAAAAAAAAACACAAATATTGTAAACAATTATTTAACACTTTATATAAAACAATACAATAAAAACATAAATAATGAGTTGTTTAAAATATATTTCGAGTTACTTACAGATTAAGGTCATAGAGTAATTAGCAGTCCCTTATAAAATATTCACTGGAGAATAAACGGCTTAAGCCACTTATAAATATTTAACTTCTGTTTAATGAAAAGTCAACAAAGATTTTTATGCAATAATGAATAAATTAAATGAAAAGCTTGAAGGTGTGTTTAAGTAAGTTAATGGGAGAAGAAAAAAACACAAATAGAAGGGTGGTTGCTTTGAAGTTACAAAAATATAATTCCCAAGAGGGGGGGGGGGGGTTCAGCTTTCTTGCATATTTGAAAAATTAATAAGGTATTATTAGTTATTCATTTTACTACCGCAAGTGTTTTGGTATTCAGACAAATATATTGTTGTAGTTTGTAGTCCATAATCCCTACATTCAAAATACTAAAATTTTCTAAAACATTCAATTAGATTATTAAGTAAAAGCATTATGGCTTGCAAATTATGTTGTGTTTATTTTATCAGAATTAAGAGACCGTTATTTATTGTACTTATTGTGAAATGTTTAATGTGTACAGGTAGTTTTTGCAGTTGTACGTGTTATGCATGTTGGTTTTTCATTCTGCCAACCACCCATATTCTTAATTGGTTAGTGAGTTTCCAAATGTTTTACTTGAGTAAAATATATATCGTTTTACTAAGTTCTGAAATGTACAAAATTGTTGATAAATGTTTTTGTTGAGGCAGGTAACATTTTATTTAAATTGTAGTAGTTGTTTTATGGCTTTGATATGCACACTTAAAAAATAAAGTATATTTCAAAAGAATTAATTTTATAAATTTGTTGACATTTGAGTAGGAAATATAAAAGCGTAAAGTTAAATTAAAGTCATTCTAAAATTTCAATAACAAGATCAGATGATGTTTGTATTTGCTAAACAAAAATTATTGAATAAATATTTTTGGATCAATAAATAAATCAGAGTTCAAAAAGGACGTGAACTGAAGCTGCTCGACATTAAATTAAATATGTACGAGGTGTTTCACAAAGAATACGATTTAAGGATTTGTAGTATTTATTAAATCTTACTGACACTTATAAATATCAGATCAAATGAAAGAGTAACTGAAACTGTTTTGTTGATTCACCTGTGCGCATTTGCATGCGCGTCTTCTGTTAGAAAACGCTTGTGGTAAAGAAGACGACTAATAAACAGAAAGCGTTTTGTTTCAGTTTGTAAGGACTGAATCTGTAATTACAATGCGTATTTAGATCAATTTTCCAAGTGATTACAACATCCGTAAATTGATGTTTAAAGACACCGTCTGTTTTTGCAAAGGGAAGATTACGGAACGACCAAGAGTGACTGAAGAAAGTGTTGAACAAGTGAGAGAGTCTTTCACGAGTACCCACCAAAAAACAGCTAAAAATCTGCAATTCAGTTGAACTCTGTGTGGATAGTTTTAAGAAGACGCTTACATCTACGTCCTTATCGTCTGCAGTTGTTACGCACTCTAAAGCCTACAGATTACGGTGTACATGCCAACATTGCACAAGATATATTGTTGCAGGGCGATGAAGATTTTCTGGATCGTGTCATCTTCAGTGAAGAATCGACAATTCACTTAAGGGTCGGCTCTAGTAAAACAGAAAGCAACCTGCGACTCCAGAGTAGCGGCGGTAGGTTACGCGGACATTGCTCATCCTAAATCCATTTAAAACCCGCAATTGTTCAAATAGCGTTTTAAAAAAATACCAAATTCTTGGGGACAAAATTCTTCAACCGAATGGCTTGGTAATTTTTCGCTATAATTAATAGTCACAACGAAAAAATATTTATAATCACCCTATAGCGGCGGTAGGTTAAGCGGACATTGCTCAGCCTAAATCCATTTAAAACCCGCAATTGTTCAAATAGCGTTAAAAAAAACTCTTTTTTACGAAATTCTTCATGCGAATGGCTTCGTAGTTTTTCACAATAATTAATAGTGACAACATAAAAAAATATTAAAAATCAATGTTTTAAATTGTTAATAAATATTAAACAAAATGTTTTTCTTAGTTTTGGAAAAGCCAATTGCATGCGTATTGGCCATAGCTTTAAAATGACATATCGTTCATAATTATCCGATCAAAAATAAAGGAAAAATTTGGATTTTAATTTAACATTGGTCTTATGGAGTGTCGGCCAACATAGCCGACAGCTAGAGCCGACCCTTAAGTGGACGTGAACAGTCATGAGCGCATCCTGGTGTCGGAAAATCCCCACGAGATGGTACATTTTTAACGAGACACCCCTAAATTGAGTGTTTTTGTGCCATATCAAGGCGGCAAGTTTATGGACATTTCTTCCTTACTGAAGCAACAGTAACTGGTGTGTCTGATCTTGATGCACTAAAACCATGGTTCATTCTTTAATTGGAAGATGCTGAACCACATAACTTTATTCGGCTGACACCACGCGATTGTTACCTTTGGGGTTCGTAAAGAATCATCTGTATGTGCCTCCACTACCAGCTGAGCTACCAGACTTAAGAAACATGATTGAAGCAATTGTTGCAATAATACTTCTGACACACGTAACAAGGTTTAAGATGAATTTGGCTATAGATTTGATGTGTGCCGTCTGACGAATGATGCTCACTGCTCGAATTAAATACTTCTAGGAAACACTTTTTAATTAAATTACAAGTAAAAAAACATAGACCAAGACCGGGAGTTGAACCCGGGACCTTCAGGTTTCCGTCCTGAAAAAAAAATAATAACACCACTGTAAACTGCAAAATAAGAATTGAGATTGTCTTCAATGTCGTATACACAAGGTAATCAATCTGTTAATTCAATAATTGCAGTAAAAACCGTACAAGTGAGATAAAATCGACCAATATCGGTAGATATCAGGGTAGCTCAGACGGTAGAGCATCAGGACGGGAAAAAAAATAAAAACTTTTTATGTTGGTCTTTCATTTTATGTATTATTTATAATTGTAATTTAAATGTATTAAATACTACAAATCCTTTAAACTACTTTAAAACCTTCATTTAAATTTAATCCCGAAACTGCGATTGGTTACTATTCAAATTTTAATGCATTAAATTATACACAAGCTAAGAAAATGTATTTATAGATTAAAATGATGCTACAGTGAATTATTTCTGTTTAATATCTTGTATATACAATAGCCCAAGATCATTGCTTATTGTTTTACCAGCAACAAACAAAAATTACAATTCGTGAACCGATTTTTTTTTTTAATGCCAATAACATAGCCTAAATTTAGGAGGTGTTCTAGTAAGCAAGAAAGAAGAAAATGGCTTGGAATAATGAACAAGAAGGAATATAAAAAGGGAGAAGTAATGACAAGACGACCCCCGGACTGAAGTAGTACGCAAGCGGTCCCAGACTCTCTAGAAGGAGGCCGTTTTAATCGGTATGAGTCTGAATCTTGACCGCGGGATACGTCTCTGGGTAAGACAACGACCATGAAGGAGTTGCCCCTTCTCTTAAAAAAAACTATTGTAGGAATATGGTTTAGATTTGATCTTTGCTTAGATCACACTAAAAGTCATTTGTAAAAAAAAGCCGTTTGTAAATTATAAAAGATCCTTAGTAAGCCAGTAAATCTGAAATCGTGTTAATTTATACAGCTGGTAATCTTATAAAACATACTAAAATTAATTATAATATTTTTACAATATAATAAACTCATATAAAACGTATAAATATACGAATGTACGAACGTTAGTAACATTATAACAGCTGATTTCATCCTTCATCTGTAACCCAAATTATATTAAACTTTGGCGTTTTGTTTGCAACTTCAATTATTATAATTTTAAATATGAGTTATATATTATTGAACTAATGTATTCTATAATACGCTATAAGATTTGAGGTTATAAAGTGTATATAAATACAACCTTTTATATATATATTTTAACAATAGATTCGTTTATACAAATTAAAGAAGAGACACCTATTCGTTTATCTTAAGAAACATTCGTGTAACATATAATATATTCTATTTATTATTTCTTTACTATAATATTAATGATTACGTATAATTTGCTCTTTCAATATGAAATAAAAAGCTGTTAAAAGATGATATGTGTATCTTTCTTTCTATACATAATAACGTATATATATATATAATTTTGAGCAAATAGGCCTACAGTTTTATAATCCTTATAATTTTGTACACATTTACCGAGTTACAAATCCACGTAAGCATAGTTAGGTAGACAATAAAGTCTATTGTTTTTAAATAATATTTTTTGTATTTATGTATTTCTGATGTGTGTCTAATTAATCCGCCTGTGATTTTTCATGGGTGTTTACTAGTACAGTTTTATTATACACATTTTTTTATATTGAAATGCTGGCAGACTTGTAGTTTATAGGTAAAAAATACCAAACGGAAATCCTGAGCAGTCATTTCAAGTTATTTGTATTTTGTTGTATTTTTTTATATATGGATATAAATTAAATTGTCTACATCGGTCTAATCGCGATATGTTTTCATCATCAGCTGTGTTTATTACATTAAATAACTAATAACGAATTTAGTTAAAAGTTTTTCTGTTTTTCGGAAAGTTTTCCGAAATGACAATTTTAGGAGTTTTCTCCAAATAAAGGATAAAAGCTTTCTAACAGCTTTAAAATACATGTTGTTAAAATTGATTCAGAAGTACTACAGAAATCAAAATTCTTAAAACAGAAAAGTTATCACTGTAGCCTATGTGTTAAGTATATTATACAAATAAAGTTATAACTGTTATTGCACGTAGGCTATTGAAACAATTCTAAATATCCTTAAAACGAAATTTGTTAATAGGCCTATTGTTTACACTTAAATTTCATTTAAAAATGAACACATTTAAACCAATTGTGATAAAGTTAGTTATTAAATGTATTTATTTTTTTAAAGTGAAGAGAAGCGCGAATATTTGGTCGCTATAAACTAAATAAGTTAAGGTTGATCAGAATTATATTGTTTTGAAACTACATCAACTAAACAAATTCCATTTTCATTTAGTAACAATAAAAGAAAACCTTTACTTGGAATCGAATTACTCGCATACAAAGAAAAACAATATAACTAACCACATTCTTGTCTATTTACCATCACTTCTCACAATTGGATTTCCTGTAATGTGACATCAAAGGGTTTATCGTGATCTGACTTAGATTGTGTCAAAGACTAATTCCAATTACATGCAACAAAGATGAAGGATCGGAATACCAGAGTTGGAATTTCATAATCAGGAGCTCATATTATTGCTGGCTATATGTGTCACTACTGGAATTTCATTTAGCCTGCACTGTGGATCCATTCCATATAATAAAGTAAATTAATTGTATTGTTAAAAACTAACAACGAAATAGTTAAGTCTGTTTCCTTGTTATATCAGTTATTTTAAGAATCATGAAGGAGTTAATTTCAAATTGAATTTTTCCTTGTGATTTTTGGAAAGAGTACATGCAATTTTTAGAATATAAATTTCCTGCAGACTGTGCATGTATATGATATTTTTATTCTATCACATTCTATATAAGTCTGGTTTTAACACATACACTGATTAGGGGAAAGAAACAAATAATGTAAAAAAGGATTTTGTATTTGTTTTCGTATTCAAAGAAATCACAGAATAACTAAACAAAATATTTAAAACCCAATTATAAATGATATTTTATTATAATATAAGATTAAACAGTTTTGTTGTTCATAGGCATCTTACGTGTTATTAAACAAAATTAAGTTATTTAATTTTAACCTTTAATTGATACTTTATTTTGATCCATGGATTGAGTCTGGGTTAAATCATGGCATCGTATTTTGAAAAAAAAGCAAATCTTTTTACTAGTTGTAACTCATGTCGATCATCACCAGTCGAGATGATCGGATGCGAACAAAAAATGTTGCCACCAAAGTAATTTATAGCGCTGTTTACAAAATGAGAAATATCGCAAACTTTACTTCCACTGGAGTGTTTCAGTGTTTTGTGATAAAAACAAACTACATTAAAAACATCATCAGATGCTTTGTATAGCTTACCACTATTAACTTGGTTTAAAAAATCCATAAAAACAGTGGTTTGTAAAGTGCTGTGTTCCGTTAGTATTGTACAGCAATCTTGGCATTTTAAGCGGGTCACTATGGACGGCGGCTGTGACGTTATCGAAAGCGCGCGTTTAACCTTTAAATATGAGAAAACTAAAGACCGTATAAAAAAAGTTATAAATAAAAGTTTTAATCTACTCATTTAAAATATTTTTCTCGCTTGAAGTTTGTTTCCACCCCAAAAATAAAAAAAATACGATTAGTAACTTTTTCATGTTCTGATGATTTTTTGGCTGATTACATTTTGTATGTTTTTATAAATTTGTCAACTGACTGATCTGTACGTTGTTTATTCCGTTGGAATCCTCAATTGTTCTAGATAAGAAATATGTAAGTTTATAAACAATAGGATGATTCCTGTGCGATGGAGGAGCGTGTTAATGAATGAGCGCATTAAAATATTTTGCTGCAGAAATCGCATAGTTGATGAAGTTGACCTCCAAGTGGAGAAGGAAGGACCGTTTTTCGCTTCCAAAACTCCACTACGCTAGCATTCCATGTGTATTAATACAGTTCTATGATTTTTTTATAACCATTGCACTATTTAATTTTCATGTGAAAAGTTAGTTTAAAAAAAGTTTATTTTTACTCACAAACAATGTGTTTAATTCTGCTAACACCTAAAGTCATTTAGATTCCAAAATTCGAATGCAAAACTGCTCACCTGCAACAACAAGAAAATCACGTAGATAATTTATAATACAAATGACAAAATAAACACAGTACATACAGAATATTACTAAAATAAATATACAAATAATAAATATGTAACTCTTATTTGTTTTAAAAACGACATTTTCTTGTGTTTTACCGGACTAATTTTAACGATGTTTGTTGTTAGAAATTTGTTTTCTAGATTTGCAAAACATTCCAAAACTGACAGTTGTAACTCTTTTACAAATCAATAAACCAAATCATGTGCTATTTTTTACTGTGTCTGTAAATAATTCCTGTTTATATATAAATCGCACTTTCTATTTAAAATGTAAACTATGTTAAACTATTTTTCTCACAATACTGCGAGCACAGCGAGCTCTGAAGAGGTAAACATACAGGAATCTCTTCTGTAGGTATATAAAGAAATGAACACAGTCCGTTCAAGTTTTACATCTGGGTAACACTTTATTTTTTCAACACTATAAGTTTCTAGTTATCTCTCTTTCCATTAGTGTAAATGGTGTTTTCATATTTGGATCTATAACTGAAAATGTAGCCAAATCGTCGATAGATCCTAAAAGGTTTATAAATGCATTTTCCCACGTAAACCACTTTTCTATTTGCACATGAGTCAAATTTTGTTTGGAAAACCAGATTTGCAAAGTGAGTAAAACTAGCTAACCCCTACTATAAATCTTTTAACAAAGCAATAACAACTATCTTCGGTCAACTCATAAGGAAGTTTTTTTATTGTAAAACAAAAATATGTCATATTTCTGTAAGTCCTACAGTGAATACATTTTAAGGTTATATTTTAAAATTAGGAGCATTACTTAGGATAAAATATGAAAACCAGTGTACAAACACACAATATTTAATAGTAGAATTGTAAAATTAATACCGCCTAATTAACAATTTGAAATGTGAATTTTAAATTCATACAGAAAAAGAAAAAAAACTATTTACTGTCATCATTTTGATAGGTAGATAAAGACAGTTATTTGCCTCAAAATATTATGGGAAAAGAATTTAACAGTCAACAGTTTTCGGGATCAAAACTTTCAAACAATGTTTCCTGAATTTTGGTTAAACCTAGCTTACGGTAGTGAAACGTTTCAAATAATTTATGCCAGTGAGTGACCACTTGATGGTATGATGTATTTACATCACAGTCCAATGTAATTGTTAACAAAACATAGCTTTTCCCAAAGATAGTAAAGTCTAAACATTAGCCTAGAAAGCCGATCAGTATTTTTCGCATCATCTTACTATAAACAATATTCCGTAACGTCAGATTCGCTTTTATATTCTGCTTATCGCTTACCACCATAGAAGCTACTGCTTCTTTAGTTTGTCTATGTAACTTATCACTGATGTTCAGTCTTTCCAACATCATGCTGGTATTATATTTGATCCCTTCGGCTTTTCGTTTCGGCGTATCTTTAAATTACGTGCATAGTCGATTTTCTCATCCTTATCTTTGTGTACAAAGACGGAATATGTTTTTTACAAACGGGTTTTAAAGTATACAATATTTCAAAAATAAAAAATAAAACCTGTAAGTTATTGTTAAACATCTGAACTGATACGATATAATACATTGTTTAGTAAACGAATGCTTTTAAAGTTAAAATTCTTGTTATTAGGAATTGTTTTAATGTAAAGCTTTAAAAAAAATGGTCATTAAAAGTGAATTAATTTTGTTATTATACTTGCATAGTACTTTAAAGACATAACTAAATACTGAAATTTAAAACGTCTGAAAGTAATTGATCAGACGATGTTCGTCTTCAGTGGCTGATCGTAGCTAAAATTGGATTGGATTACACCGGAAAATGTTAAGCCTTTCTTTTAAAATTCTGTAATAGGAATCAAACATGATTGAAAACCTAATTTATTCAGAAACTCAGAAATAATAACACAAAACATTTTTTTCCATTTAAATTAAATTATTAAAGCTGGAACTTTTCATTTAAAATGACTTATTAATACTATTAATTAAGCCTAGCTTCGACATAAAACTTTCGTCATTTTTGTCTTTGATATCCCAATAATAATCTATATTTTAACTAGCACAAAGTATTTATAAAATTAACTTTAATTTAAAATTAAAAAAAAAAATACATACCACCTGCCCGCCAAGGTCGGCCTCTTACCTAACAGCCTCAAGTAGAGCTTAATATGGAGGATAGCCAAACACCATGAAGGGTACAGTTTAATACAAATATTTATGTATTTTTATCATAAACTTGGGAATGGCTAGTGACATTAATCTTCAGAATTGTATATATTTCACAAAGGATTTTATATATATTTTATATATATAAATAGAAAAAGACTTATTATATTAAATTGTATCAATAATATCAATGGGAAATAGAGGGTGCTGTACTTCCACAGTGCCTATACGTGAGCCGTCACTGTTCGTCTTTCAAATCAATAACGTTTTGGGATTTACAAAGATTATTTAACGGAGCCCCAAAGTACTGTTTAACTTTAAAGAATTAAAATTCTAAAGTTTATATTTTACAACCGTTGATACTATCAGAAATTAAATGTTTCTCTAAATACTACTTAAAGAGGTATTCTCTGCCTCAATAATGTGGTAGAAAGAACAACTTATCATTCGAGGGCGGAAAAGTGGTTATATATAAAAAGCATTGAGTTCACTTTGTCACCAGCATCGTATACTCAATGCTTTTTATATAGGCATTTTTCCACCAGCTAAATCATATTTTAGTAAACCAACTGCTGAAACAACAATGCATCAATAAACTTCCAGGTCTGTGTATTCTTGGCATAACCTCAATTTGTTTTTGTAAACATAACTGTCCATGTTTTAATAAGGATTCTTCCGTAGTAAAATGCAAATTACTTACTAAAAGTGTAGCCGGAGGGAAAATGTTGTGCGTCTTCGGGGAAGAAAATATTTTAGTCGCCGTCAAGAAAATGACTGCCCTTGCTAAGCTCGTGCGGTAACATTTCCTTTCGGTGCTACAAATAGATACTTTCCTCCCTAAAGAAAAATATAACTATGAAAGTTACTTATGTTTAATATTGTTAATAAATACTTCAAACAATAAACTTCAATAAAAGCGAGTGTACGTCCGTACATACATACATACGCACGTACGTGAATAACATATAATATAACAGCTGATTTCACCCATCATCTGTAATATTTAAATAAAACCAAGCGTAAATAATACTTTGGGGTTATGTTTACAACTTCAATCATTATAATTTCTTGTGAAGTTGATTATTTTAAATATGAGTTATAGAACTAATGTATGTTATAATACGTTATAAGATTTGCTTTGAGGTTATAAACTGAACATAAATACTGCCTTATATTATCAATATATTATTTTATACAAATTTAAAGAATAGATACATATTCGTTTAACTTCGGAAACATTCGTAGCCTACATCTTCATATAAAATTTAAACATATTCGATTATTAATTTAATCACTATAATATTAATAACTGTTAAATCATTTGATCTATCAGTATGAAATAAAAAGCAGTCAAAAGATAATATTTGTATTTGTAAATACAGTTTTATAATCCTTTTAATTGTACACATTTGCGGAGTTAAAAATCCCCGTAGGCTTAGTACGGTAGGCCTAGATAAAGTATTTTATTTTTAATAGTATTTGTTTGAATAATGTATTTATGATGTGTATATAATTAATCTACCTGTGATTTTTCACGTGCGCTTACTCGTAATACATATGTTTAACTGGTCGTACCTAAATGTACTACATTTATAGTAAAATAATATAATATAATAATGAAATAATATCATTATAGTTTTATTTTAAAATCTTTAAAAATACATTTTGTGTTTCGTTGGACATCCTTCCTATTTATATCTGAGTTGTGGTATGGTATGTAGTTTAAATTTATCTAACGCTGTTTGTTGCCTCCAGTCTTAATTAGAAACCGAATACAAACTACTTTCCCGACTTCGCATCGTCCTTTGTATAGAATTTTTTACAGACACTAGGTTTCATTACATCAAAAGAAGCAAAATAAACAGATTAAATAATACATAAAAATATAAATGTATTTATATATAGATATTAACTTGAAGTTATGTTCATTTAAAAAATTGTACTTTTCGAATTAACACTCTTTTTCCGAATACCATTTTTTTTTAAAACGCTATAGATCAAAACTGATGGTGGAAATGCCATTGATGTTTTATACGTTTAAATAGTAAAGTATATATTGTAATTTATTTTTCCTCCCAGGAAGATATCGCAAATAGTTCCCAAGTTATGGAATAAAGAAAACAGGTGCTACACATTTTCAAAACTGGTAATTTGTTGGGGGAGGGGGCATAAAGGGAAAAATCAAAGCAGTTTAATACATCTATTAGAAGGTATTTTAAATCTATAATTTCAGAAGTTATAAGAATACATAATTAAAAGTAAATCACCATTGTATCAAGTAGCATTGTATCATTGACATTTTTTAAATTTTGATAAACATTTTCTAAATTTTGCCCCCCAAAAATAGAGAAGTTTATATTCAATAGTACTATTTAGTCATTTGTTGACAAAGATTCCACTTTTCTTAAAGTTCATATTTTTAGAAAAATATGTACCTTTTACAATCAAAAGTCCAAGTCGATATATCTCGACAGTAATAAATTGAAGGCAATAACTAAAGAAAGGAGACAGAACGAGTCTCGTCTTCTATTTGAACACAATCGCGTCGCAATTCCACATCACCTGGGGCAGGGCTTCAGGAGTGTTAAAGTGCGCTCCCTATACATAAAATAATGAGAGGAAAGAGGTCCTTGTTATGAACCATTCTTTTCTCGTCAAGACCCTGCTCGACAATTTTCGTACTGGAAGGAAAGTTCTGCAAGCCATTGTGAGTTATTGCTAACACTTATTTGTCGCTGACAGGATAAACATTTTCAGTATAAAATGTTAGAAGAAGTATTTTTAATGTATTATCGATGGATAAAATGATTGTAATTGATTGCAACTATTTTTGTTAGATGGGTTTATTCATGATACCCACTAAGATTTTTAAAGTTTAATCAGTGGCTGTTGATATTGTATTCAATAAGACATATGACAAATATGATTAGGTTAAATAATTTCAATAATTCAAAACCATTTTAGAATAGGTCTAGTCTGAACCAATACCTATAACTAAGAACATAGGTTCGTTTTACAAACATTTAACTAAGAATTAAGTTACTAACAGTGAAGGAAAATTAGGACTGATTTTAATGTACTAAAATTATAAACATGTGTACAGTCCATATGCACACAGTTATTAGCGTTGTTAACCTATCTGAGGGGAAATTAACAATGCTTACACTTTATATATTAAATAAACTTCTATAAAATTTAACATGTGTTTAATTTTGTGATCAGTGCAAGTATTATAGGTTTGTAAAAACGACTCTGGTATCTCCCCTATGTCTGAGTAAAAGTTGTAGAAAATTTACTGTAAAAAATAGGATTTTGAAATAATACGATTTTATTATAAAATTTCCATCCGTACGTTTTTAGCTTAAGATAACAGAAAACGAGTAAATAATCCATACTAAAAACCTCAATTTTGTTACCTCAATATATATATATATATATAATTTGATGGAAACCTTTTCGTCTATCTTTAACTTCCGACTCTTATTATTTTTCTAATATAATATCAAGATACAAGTCATTTGGCAAAAAACTAAAACTTGCAATCTATATGGAGGGAGTATTTATTTAACTATAAGCCACCTACCATAAACTATTCCTACCAATAAAAACAGAAAACCTCTGAGTATATTTTTGTTTTTAAACTGATTCAATTTTCGAGTGACACAAGTTAAAACACTGAATTTCTGGTAGCTTTATACAAAAAACGATCAGAAATTAGGGACAAAACAGGAAACGTCTGCATGTGGTTTTGTTACTGTTTGAGAATATACTTAATAATAATTTGATGTCTCACCTGATGACGTCCATTACTTGGAATAACGTAGTGGAGTTTCCTATTATTGCAATCAGAGTGTTTCTATAACAAGTCAAGATATAATTCCATATTGTACTTCAATACCTTCTCATATTGGACCACTTCCTTTGAATTGGCAATTACACAGCTTTTAATGGGAGAAACATTATCAATACAATATCATGAAATATGGAACTATGAGAATACATTCCTGTAATTTGAATACAAATTAATTAATAGTAAATTATTTACGTTCAAGCAATTACTGTTGCAACACATCTACACCAAATACTCTTTGCGTATTAGCAGAGTTTCGTTACTTTGTGTAGTGAACTACCTAGAACAAAATATATAGTCGAAAATTTTATGAGTGATGAATAAAAACTGTATTTAAGAACCAATCATTATGAAATGAAATACCGAAATAAAATTTACTATATTCAGTATACAAATAAATCTAGAAGAAATGTCTCCGTATTTCTAGTTATCAATTGTTTGGTTGGTCAGGCCTAACATACAGACTTAACATAATGTTAAATAATCGGATGAGTTTGATGTTGGCTATTTAAAACAACCAGACACGCACAGTATATACGCCAAAGAAGTCGTTGAGATAAAAGCTAGTCTTTGATATAATGAAACAAAATGGTACTGAAGAGAATGGACTTATTCATTTGTTTCTTTTTCTTTAAGACTTTAATACAAAATGTGTAAGACACAAACGATTGAAAACAATACTATTTAATTTACTAATATTTGTTAGTAGATTTCAATTTTATTATTAAAGTTTAATAATTTCATTGCTATTAGGTTAATGTTTAACGCTGTGGTAGTCACAATGTTATATCATTTCCTAGTTGCATACTCTTTCAATTTTAAACATTTATATATGTATTTTATTTTAACGAAAACTGTTTTGAACTTTTTAGCCTGCTAAACATAAGTATGAAACATGAAATTTTTTTCTGAGCATAAACAAATCAAAACTAAACATCCATATAGTGGCAGTTAGAATAGAAAAAAAATCTAAATCTGAATAAATTTTATAAATAACAGTCAACATTACAATCTAAAAATTATGTTGAACTTTGTAATTTTGAAATAAGAAAAAAACCGAGAGCACTATAAACTTTAAAATTATGAATAACAATAACTATAAATATAAAATAAAAATAAAACAACAATAAAGAAAAAGTTTGAAATTAAAAATGACCAATAGTATATAAGATTTTATTTAGTTAAAAATTAGTTTTCATGATATATGAGTTGCACTGACCAGAAACGAACATTTCAGAAATTGAGGTGAAATTGTAAAAACCTTTTAATGAAAGTGACGTGAGTGTAAATACGCATTTTTACTGTTTCCTTTAGGTAGGGATCAAGATGGACGTCAAATCCCACTTGAGTGCAGTTAGTCCATTCCCCTCGTGGGTTTAAATAATAATGTACATATACGCAACTTATATTATAATACTTATACTATAATAATATGTAAAGCTTAGACCAAGTTATGTTTATTGAGAGGTCAGAAATGTGTGTGTACCTTCTCTGATGAAGCCACAAGACCATATTATTGAAACCAGCTGCCGCTTCAACCGTGCAGATTTCATTTACATAGGTACAAAAATAATTAACATCGAGTTTTACTAAGTAACGCTCACCAAATCAAATTAGCTTGGTAAAATTATAGAAAATATTCTTTATAAGTAAAAAAAAAAAAAAAACTAAAAAAGAAAGTATTTTCTAGTCTAGTCAAACTACAGGAGGTTCGTATCATCTGGAAGTATTGGAGAATACAGCTAGTGCTATTAAATTTGTAATACTGCATTGAACAACAAAACATTTGTTACACGTTGATATTTGTGAAGTTTAAAATAAACTCTCACATACAAATAAACAAGTGAAGCATAACACAAACGTTCGTTTGTTGTTTATCAAACTTACAGTTTATGAGAGAATATCAATGAAAACTATATATTTTTATCAGAAAAATATTTGATAAAATATTTAAACTGTTAAAACGATAAAATCTTATAATCGGTACGTTATTACCATCGTTAAAATCACCGTCATTAAACACGCAGAACACTGGTCGATACTGTCAGTCACTGTTTGGGTTACACGCGTATTTATAGGAGTTTAACAATGTGTCTATCAAATAAAGAGGATTCCGTCGGGATAGTAAAGAGAAAGGAATAGTCCTTAACAAGAACTTCCCTCGTCTCATTATTTTATGTAGAGCGCTTGCTTCAGAACTGGGGCACACTGTTAGAAGTTGTAGAGTTTTGTTGTGTGTTTATTTACACATTTTAATAACCTGCCTAACTTTGCTGTTTAGGACTGTACAAATATTTCAGGTGGGTTCGTGATTTAATAAACTAAACAAATTTTAAATATGATATAGTTTATTAGGAAAATTAACAACATTAAATACAAGTTTTTGTCTCTGGTATTATGGAGATATTAATAATTTGATTACGAGTAAAAAATATTTTCCCATTTGAATAATAACAACAGCTACACCCGGGTTTGGTATATTGTAGCCGTTTATGTACCACGAGGAAACTCGAAACAATATCATAGTTAAAAGCTTTTAAGCAACACTAACTTGAACTTATTATGCGAATTGTAGGCCTAATACAGTTTAAAGATTTGTTTATAACATTCTTAAAAAGACTAAGTGTATCGATATTAGGATAGTATTATACAGAGTGTCAGTTAAGTCTGGGTACGGTTTAATATTTTGTATATAAGGAAAATTTGAAGGTAGATGTGATTGAGGAACGTACTCTATGTAAAAATACTATTTTATTAAGATATCAAACATTTTATCCGCCATCTTGGATCCGCCATTTTGAATGTAACTTTGTTTTTTTTAAATAGGAAGGTGGTCATGTGATACATCATTTCGCTGTAGAATTGCAAGAAAAACCCAACTGTGAAATTTGCAAATCCATATTTTCAACCGATTAAAAATGGCGGCCAAAAACAACGAAATCGTGTTTTCCGATTTTGCCCCATTTTGATGTACTATTTTTGTTTGAATATTAATTATTATTCTTTTTGGATTCAGAATTAAATAAGCTATCAAACGATATGCCATACCAAAAAGAAGTCGGTGCAAAAGGTACAAAAATTAGAAATCGGTGAATCTAAAACAAGATGTAGTCGTCATCTGTTGCAACATTGAGTACAGGCGTATTCATGGTGCCTATATGAGCCATGTTAATCCTCTTGGATATCTAATTTATTTTTTTACTAATAAAAAGGTAAAATAAAATAGGTTTCTGTTTGTTTCTCTCTTCCTCACCTCTTACCCTTATCCCTTACCTCTATATATTTTTATGTATATCTCTCCCACTTCTTCAATGGAACAATTTTAAACAAATTTATCTAAATTTTATTATTTTATAAAAATATGTTACAAATTATATTTCACAATATTCATATTTTAGGAAAAGTTTAAATTACTTTGAAACATGAGATAAACATCCAACCTTGTGGGCGTTGCTTAATTAACTAATTAATTTCTAATTAGTTTCCTCGTCCCAGATGAGAACATTCACTGTGTCTGATTGGTTATCGAGATATGTTATTTTTAAAGTGATACGTTACAATTAATTATAATAATTTAAATAACTGAGTTGACATTGAGGTGTTTTTAATTAAGAACTTATAACGATGTCTGTTTTAAATAAAATGGCAATTTTATTAACCTGTTATTGATGAAACTGGTTCAATCTTTATTTATTTAAAAACCGATAAGTACTTTGCAACCATTACATTTAAAAGTTTTTGAACCTCAATTTTGAGTTTAAGGCACAGATTTTAATCTAAGTTTATGATTACTTACTCCGCCTTGTGACTTATTGCAACTCCTTACGTTACGCGTTTCAGAACTATGTTCTATCATCAGAAGCTCGCCCGTGAGATTGTCGTCACTACATTAAAATACTAAAAAACTCACAAACACTGAACATTAACTAGTGGACGACTGAGATACGTTTGGCTTATCTCGGGTTGTCCTCCACGTTATCTTTTAACTTCATCGCCGTGTCATATAACGAGTTAGATAGAAAGTTAAGTTGTCGTTATCAATTTTATTTTCCTTAAACGCTTTATAAATTTCGAATTCTTCAATGGCATCCATGTATCTGCTCTTACTGCATATATGTAACGGTTGGAAGTTACTGTCAAAATTATTGAATACATGGTGTTTTTCCATGATTTTATGTTAAACATGATTTTTTAGTTTTAAAATTTCTGCCTGTTTGGTCTATGTAGTGACTAATCACTGCAAGTTTTTTGCAAACATCCGTCAAGGTTTTAACCGGTGACGTTGTCTTTTGATGTAGTATATTGCCTACATTGTGTTTTGTTTGGAAAGCTACTGTTATATTTAATTTGTTGAGGATGTTGGTTAATATTGCTGGAAAAAAGGCTGCCGTATTCAACAAAGACAAAGGTTCTTTTCTCTTTTTCCTTTCCAGGTGTATTATGTTTGTGTAGTTGGTTCTTTAATAGTCTGTCGATCGTAGAACCCTTTTAATCATTCACTATAACTATGTATTTAATTCCTTTTAAGCATTTCACAACGAGTTCCAAGAGTTTTTTTATAAAATAACTTGCACTTTTACATTTTATGTTCGTCACTATCATGAATGGTTCAGGGCAAATAATTAATATTAAGGAAATAATGTATAATGTGATTTACGAATTCGGAAAACTAAATGAGCTTTTCATTTCATCAAATATATTTTTAAAAAATCGTATTTTTCTTACTGTCAGTCACATTTGATAAATCGTTTTAACAGCGTGGGGCGGGGCTTTGAATCTATTTTGGAACCTCTAATTATAAAACAAAATGAATTCAACATTTTGTGATGGCAAATCATTTTATTTATAAATATATTTTTTTAAACAACTATTCATAAATAGTATTACTAATTTATTTTTTAAAGAATTCTACCACTTCATATGTCAATGGCGGTTACTCTTACTGTATTCGTAGTTCGGATATTATATTCAAGTTTAAAAACTAAATAACCAAAAAACGTGATAAAACCAAATACTCTCGATGCTTGGGAAACGTTACATATTAATAAAAATAAAAACATAACAGTAAATAATGAACTAGGTCCCATACAAAATTCCGTTTTAATATAAACAAACATGTGGAGATTTTTCTTTCATTGTGTATACAATTTTGATATGTGCTTGTTTGTTATTAGCCTATATCATATTTCTTAATACATTTTCTTGTTGTTTGTAATCTAGTCTTGACTAACTTTTATTAATAGTGCTTATAATTGGGTCCATTATTGGCATAGATTATATATTATATGTCTTAATACATTTTCATGTTGTTTGTAATCAAGTCTTGATTAACTTTTATAATAATCAATAGAACTTATAATTAGATTCACTTATTGCTGTTTTATTATTGTTTTACATATCCCGTTGTCCTTATTTAATTCATGTAACCAGTGCATGGTAACTATGTGACATTGTTAGTATTCTCCTTATTTTTTAATAATTATATTATTATAATTCAAGTTATTAGTATATACATATTATATAGTCATATAACTTAAGTTTACATGTTCGTTACTTTTAACTTTACAAGTTATTTTTCTTGCATGTTATTTATTTATTTTTATTTGTTTTCCTCGTTTGGTAAGCTAAATTACTTTATCATTATTAATATTGCTTTATTATATAGTTTGCTTAGATTTATGATTTTATAATAGCCTATAACTATTACATATGTATCCTGCAACATTATGTTATATAACCCTCCCCCTCTCTCCTATTCACTTTGGTATTTAATTTTCTGTTGTTATATGTTGTTACGATAACCCTATTGGTTGTTTATACGGTAAGACCATGCCCACTCTTGTAGAGGGGTATAATATGTAGCTTAGTCCTAGGCTAAATTAGTTATAAGTTTTTAGTTGAAGCTCATTTATCACTGAGGGTGACGACTTTGTCGTTGAAACACGTTTGATCTTTAAACGTAAGTGTGAGAATTAGTGTAAGTTATTGTTATTATTATTTTAAAATAAATAAAACATGTTTAAATACAATCCTCTAAAATATTGCGCAAATTCTTTTAGAAAGAGCTATTTCAGGAATTTAAACTTTTTTTATTTGAACTAAAACAATTTTTTAATGAATATATATTAGAACTTGGTAGACATGGGATGAAAATATAATTAATCGTGTCCTGTCCTGTTGTAAATGAGGCGTATCACTGCCTGTTGATTGTTCAGTTCATACTATTTAGATTCAGTATTGTTATTATTTTGAATTATGGTACGAGTAAAAACTTGAAAGTTGTGCCTGTTTTAATAAATATGAACATACGTGCCCACACACATTTCGTATAAGTTTTATTCCCGCAATAAATATTACAAGTTTAAAAGTTGATATTTTTGTTTTATACTTTGAAATTTAGTTATTGGAGACCATTTTTTAAAAGCAGAATGATCAAGGGGCTAAGGCGCTAGCCCAGTCTGCTACAGTTGGAACCTATAAAACACGTTGCGTATTCTCGAAACTAGTTAATAATCGTTTTACCTGCGCTATATGTTGTCCCATTGTCTAATTTTGTCCTGACTCGCATAAAGCAAAGATGTTACGAAATACAAAATAAATTTGTAAAAACAATTATTGTGATTGGTTTTATTTTGATTTTATATAATATAAGTAAAATTGTTGTGGAATCAATTGATTTGAAATTTTCGATTATTTCTTATGAATAGTACTCAACGAAAAAATATAATTAACTGTTAGGTTTTGTTAAGCACGTACTATGTATTATCGATAGTTTTAGCGATAGTATTTCAAGGTTTGCCTTAATTTTATTTAGATTTCTATGTTACATTATTTAAACTGTAATGCATTATTTAATATAATTAAGTATTCTATTAGTAAATAGTTTAGAAAAATAATCATCTACAATTTTCAAAAATATTTGCAAAACGAGTGTATAAAATTATAGTTTTTTAAATTGTAATTTGTATTTAGTATTGGTGAAATAAATACAATTTTAGTAATTTTTTTATAAATTTAGACTATTAGTTTAAGAACAATTTTTTGCAATAAACAGTTATACACTGACAGAACTTTTAAGTTAACAATATTCTTTACAAATAATTTTGGTGTGCAGTCATCAGCGATCAAGACAGTTTTAATTTTCTAAATACTTTTAGACAGATAATTTACGTAGACCAAACATAGTAATCAACCCGTTCCTAATATAAGGTAACCGAGTCGAAATATAAGTATCATGATTTTAACAATACTGATATGGTATGCTGATCAACATATTAATAGATCGTATGTACATTACTACGGAAATAAATCAATATTATTTAACATAGTAAACCGTTACATAACTTGTGGATCATAGTTTGCAAAAGTGATTGAAAGTTAAATATGAAGTACTTAACTACTACTTGATTTATATCACAAACCATAATATTTTGATAACAAAGCATAGTACATCCAATTGGGACGGATAGTAAAAATGCTCTTGACGCGTGTTTCGCTTAAACCTAAAATCCTACCTAATTCCCATTAATGTATACTGAACAGCTGATGTGATCAGGATTATGTCAGGAACAGCTAGTTAATAACTCAGTAATTGGCATCGGCTTATTATGAGAGATGGGAAGTTGGGAAGTATGGTAACTGTTCATGAATATTGTGATGAGTAGAGGATTATAAATTTAATAACTATACTGGGCATTTATAAATTATAATATCCATTTATTTTTGCATCGCTCTTTTTTATTCTAAATTTTTATTTAGATATTTAGGGCTATCATTATCTGAAATCAATTTGTTTCCAACTTAACACATATTCATGGTATCTACCGGTGGTATCCTAACAGGGGTTCTTGAACTTTGGGATCAGGTATGGTATTCCATCGTCTTGCTAAAAAGTAATTTGTGTGTATTATTGTTATACTGGAGGGACAAACCGGAAGAAATTTCACATGCCGGTACAAAGAACAACTCCCCTGCAACAAAACCAACATCACCAAGTCGAATTACGCACGACACTTTGCTGAAAGAAAACCCGGAACAGGTAATTTTAAATCCAGTGTAGAAGCAATACAAGTTTGCAAAAAAAAAGCAGATTAATGAACGCGAATGAGGAATTCGAGATCTACAGAGACTTCAAAAACGATCCAGATAACATCTTAAATGATAAAATTTCCTTCCAATCGCATCGTTTATTTGATACGGCTTTAAATCATTTAAAAGCGCCGAACATAGGTCGTTATCAGCCGGACTATTAGCTCTTGCCGGCAGTACTCCGACAGACATGACTGAGTGCACTACGTTGTCAGACACGTTGATGTTTTTTTGTGTTAGTGTATGTGTTGTGTGTTTGTGTTTTTGTGTAATGTTTGACGAGCTTATATGAGTGAAATAAGTCTTATCTGGTGATGGGGTCAAGACTCCGAAACTAGTCAATAATCAACTCACTTGAAGTCACAAGACGGACCTACAAGGTAATTAATATATTCTATTAAATATTCCTCAAAGAACTATCGGCGAAGAATGTCTTTAAAAAGTATTATGTTACCGGAGGTTTTGGGTCCGAATTATTTTAAGTTAAATAACTATAGAAAACGAATTAAAACATTAAACTATTGCAAACTAACCCATTGTTGAATCATATCCCTTGATGTTACATGGCGAAACTAACTGTCAATAAAATATCACACACAAAGACATAGCAAATATAATCAACTAAGAAAACGAATTAAAACATTCAACTATTGCAAACTAACCCATTGTTGAATCATATCCCTTGATGTTACATGGCGGAACTAACTGTCAATAAAATATCACACACAAAGACATAGAAAATATAATCAACTAAGAAAACGAATTAAAACATTCAACTATTGCAAACTAACCCATTGTTGAATAATAGCCCTTGATGTTACATGGCGAAACTAACTGTCAATAAAATATCAAACACAAAAACATAGAAAATATAATCAACTAAGAAAACGAATTAAAACATTCAACTATTGCAAACTAACCCATTGCTGAATAATAGCCCTTGATGTTACATGGCGAAACTAACTGTCAATAAAATATCACACACAAAAACATAGAAAATATAATCAACTAAGAAAACGAATTAAAACATACAACTATTGCAAACTAACACATTGTTCAATAATAGCCCTTGATGTTACATGGCGAAACTAACTGTCAATAAAATATCACACACAAAAACATAGAAAATTTAATCAACTAAGAAAAACTATCGGTTTGATAAATTAAGGTAATTTAAAATAATATATGTAATAAAGTTAATATTAAAGAATTATACAAATATATTTGAAACACCTTAAAGTTTAATTGATGTCTCCTAGCCATTTATATTAATTTTCCTTACCGGTTTATAAAAAAAAAAACAAGAATTAAATTATAGAATCTCTAAACTTGTTAAAATAAGACTGATGTACAACCAGCAATTAAGAGGTCTTAAATAAGCTTGTACATAAATGTTGAGTCCTTTATTGAGTCATGGTTTGAACTCTAATATCTGAATTATTTAATAAAATGTGTTAACATGTTCAAAGATATCTAAGACTGTGAATTATTTAAAACATAACGATAAGATTACCTAAAGTGGAGAAAGTAATTTACAAGTGTAATTCCAAGTTAAACTTTTCTTCCAACAAACCGTTAAGCCAAACGTATCATCAAACACTTGACTCTGTTTACCTCATCTAAGTTTGAGCCCTTTCACAATATATATTGAGGTTATGGTGATACTGTAATCAAGGCGTTTCCTAGATAAACTTGAAAGAGGTTCATTACATGCAGGGTGCAGATAGGAGGGTAAAAACAAAGCATACGAGATTGGATTTGGGGTAATCCCATGTATTAGGTCTCGATTATGTAAAACGTTTTTCGTGCTTTTAAACAGACTCCGAACGTGTTTTAGTACTGTTTCGGGAAATGTGCAGCCCATTAGTAGTACCTAATAACGTATATACTTTAAAATATGTTTCAGTTTTTGGTTCGATATAGTATTCTGCTTATAGAAATATCCCATAATAAACGGTAATAAAATTAAATTGTAAATTTGTTCATTCTTCACTTAGGAGCAACAAATTAATAATGATTTGTTAAAAAAAAATTAAGACCACCTCTTTTAACGCAATTTTACTTTTATTCAACTTGACAATTGTGATTTCAGTCATTATGAAGAACTACAGTGCCTATTCCAGTACAATTATGCAATCAATCCTTACAATATTCTTTATTGTTGTTGTGCAAGACTTATACGAGTGACAACTAATTCAACTACGGTACTACTTTCTTCTATTCAGAGAAGCTATACATTGTTTAAGGATTCCATTAAAGGGTAAACATACATAAATCATGCATATTAGTATAACATTTAATATTCAACTAGGATAAATTTTTAATGAAACTATACTCAATACTTTATTAATATTTTACATGATATTAATTTTGAAATAGCTTCCTGCTCATGTAACTATTAGATGATGGTGACTAGTTTTAATTAAATGCAAACTGAATGCAGTGTAATAAATTTCATTGCACACTATAAATATAATATATATTTACAGACTGTGTTAATTAGGTCGCCGTTGCCAATTTCCGGACCAGTTGGTGTAATTTATTTTTGTGTAATAATATTTAATTGAAAGTCCAGTTTAATTTATAGTCATTATATTTTACAAGTGTTTTAATTTCCTGTGTGTTTATTTTAAATTATAGCATTTGTTCAAAATATATTGGGATCTCTTTATTAATGTTTAGAGTAAGGTAAAGCTAAACTAAGTCAAATTTCATTACACTAAAATTTTTCAACGAAAATTAATAAAAAAAGTTCGGGTTACAATTACCATCTTATGTATGATAGAAGTGCTTATAAACTAGTAAACAGGTTTCGATGTATAAGATATATCATTGATTTCGTACCAGTACATAGACAAAAATTTATTAGCTTCGTTTGAAATATATATAAGTAATAATAACATTCCATGTTGTATAAAACTAAAATACACGAAGGGACAATTATTTTTAAAAGCATGTATTATGTCAAGGGTAGATTGAGTAAAGTAATGGTTAAAACGGTATTATCTATTTTAGCAAATGCATTTTCAAATTGTTTAGTAAGTATATAAAAAATATGATAAATAACAAATTTGTGTATTATAAATTAACAAAATTGTAGTTGTTCTTTCATTTTAAGAACGAATTTGATATTTACATATTATAATTTTAAATAGTAAATTTCGTAATAAAAACAAATCTCAACATACTGCATGTTTAAAATCCATTATGTGGTATCCAAGTCACTTTAATAAATTATATATAATTATAAATTAATATAATTACCTATTATATTCCTCTTGTGACTTCGTTCGCTTCTTTTCTAAGACGCGTTTCGGGTCCGTGGTATCATCTTCAGTTACTTCCCCGTTGGAGGTCGTTAAATATTTACATTAAAAACACAAACACACGAACACAAAATGTAACATTTAATACGCACATACATACACATAAATATCAACATGTTTTGGTAAGACACTGATGATGGATGATAGAGAACGTTTATATCAAGGATAAGGGGTGTTTCCATTCTTATCAGACCTCGAACTCCGTGCGTATTCAATGGCAGTATCGTACACATAATTTGGTTTGAAAGACCGTTTTTCTTTTAGTAAATTTTGCGGGTTGTTTTCAAATGTACCTTGTATATTTCGAATTCTTCTGGAGCGTTCATGAATCTGCCCTTGTTACAAAAACGGAATGGTTTCATGTTAGACTCAAAATCTGTGTAACTGTGATTACTGTCAAATGTTGTGCGAAGTTAGATCTTATTTCGCGGTTGTTATTCTCTATCATCCATCATCAGTGTCACGCGTGATAGGCGAATGTGTGCATTAATAAGATATCTTACAAAAACATGTTGATATTTATGTGTATGTATTTGCGTATTAAAAGTTACGTGTTGTGTTCGTGCGTTTGTGTTTATAATATAAATATTGAGCGACCTTCAACGGACCGAAGTAACTGAAGATGGGACCACGGACCCAAAACGCGTCTTACAATAGAAGCGAACGAAGTCAGAAAATGGATGTAATAGGTTATTATATTAATTTATAATTATATTATAAAATAATACTGTATGTGTATGTGTGTGTGTTTTTTTAAATATATGTTCATATTTAACTGAAAGTAATTAAACATTATTTAATTTACACACTAACATTGTTTTAAATTAATTTACAAATCGACCGTTCATAAAATTCTTTAAAAAGTGTAAAAGAACGACAGTTCTCATTATTTATAATATTTAATTTGATGTATGATAGCCTAAATTGTTTATGATAATTATTTAATTTGATGTATGATAACCCAAAGGTGGCCGTCACACGTTTTGAAGTTTGGGTTCTAGGAGGTAGGCTTAGAATAAATTACACCTAATGCAGAGAATAAATTTCAACCACTTTAAAAAAAAAAAATATTTCAATATTGTCTTACTTTATCAAAGGTAAACCATGACAGAACCAGAGCCTTTGTAATTTGTGTGGATTTTCAGTAAGAATATTGAAACACTTTTGAATGGTCAACATGTATATTTTTAAAGAATAAATATAGTAAAAGACCATCCAATAAACATTCTATATCTATTTAGTGAAGTATTATCAACTTATTTGTATACTAGAACTTTCTTTAAGTTTATTATTATAATCGAAATGTATCCGTGCAACTTTTTATTTATTTGAGTCGAAACGAATAGCAAAAGTTTTTTTAAGACATTCCCAACATTACAAAGTTTTACTCACAAAGAAAAATTCAGTTAAAATTGTACAGATATTTTCTAACAAAACAAGTTCCATTATATACAGTACCAGGTTTTTTAGACTACTTCATTCTCATAGGAACAAAAGCTTTTATAAATTAACCGATTTTTATATAACACTTCATATTAAATGAGCCCGATGTGTGCTTTATAATTTAATTGTTTTGGATTCAGTGAACATGAACAATTATTTATTGTTTCAAACCGTTTTCAGAACTAATTTTTTTTTTATATAATGAACGGAATTCTGTTGTTTGCTTGTTTGTCAATTATTATGTTGGACTTTTAAATAATATATGGTCTCGACTAGATTCGACCAGGGTTGTAGATAAATAAAAATGACGAACTGTCATATGAATAATTTAATATACAATTATTTGTGTATCTTTTTTAGAAGAACTACTAAAACCTACTGTTTTTTAATGTCAGTTAATTAGTAAGTATGAATGAAAACAGAACATTTTACGTTTCCTAGTTATGAGTCAATAAAGTCGCAATCTTCGTCTGCTTTTATTCAAATAACAATAACTCTTAGTTAAAATGTTCAGTCCACAAATTGCTTCAAAAAACAACTCAATCTTTGCATAATACAAAATATTTTTAAATTCGCAATTTAGGAATTTTGATGCTAAGATTTGAACTTTTGAAAATGTTCTCTTGATTTTTTCATGACATAGGTTGCTAGTTCGTTGATCAAATTTGGGAGGACCAGAAACTTTGATATTTTGCAGTTCTTCCCTTATAATTTTGTGCCTTTACCTTGGATAACTAAGCTATGTCTGACTGATCAAAGTAGGCTATCTTACTTAGTTCGTTGACTTACTGGACATCTTCCACCTCCATATAGTGGTCATAGTGCTAAAAATGTTAACACCCGAGTCATGTGAGAAAAGAAAACCAAAGATAATATAGTTGAACAGTGTGATCGGCAAGGTAAGAATGGGTTGCATCGTCATGAAACAGGTAGCAGATATTTGTTTTACTAACAATTGTATATGATATGTAAAACCTATCCGATGTAAAGTAGCATTTTATTATGCTTATAGCCTAACTGGATTGTTAATAATTAATTACCTTGTTTTAAGGTGATGCTGTCGAACGATCCTTAGAAAATGACTGACACATAGTCGAAACGCGCCATACGTAGTGTAATAAACTATATTTAATTAAGGATTGTTCGACTGCATCATCTCAAAACAAGGTAATTAATTAGTAATTAATAAAGAAGCACTCAAACTCAAATTTATTCATTTCCCAAATTTCCCGTCACTTGTGAGTTTTTATGTTTCAAATTCACCTTTCACCATTGTATCAAATAGATCAACATTTTCTATAAACACATCTAATAGTATTTTATTTAATGTATACCTTAATCACAATACCCAATCTCACACGCTTTGTTTTTACCCTGCATATAATGAACCTCTTTAAAGTGTATCTAGGTGAATCCTTCTTGTTTACCATAACATCAACGTATGTAGTGAAATAGCGAAAGGGTTAAAACTTAGATGAGGCAAACCGAGTGTGTGATGACACGTTATGCTTAACGCTTTGTTTGAAGCAAAGTTTATTTTGTAATCACTCCTGTAAATTACTTTTAGGTGAAATATAAACAGGCAATTTTATCGTTGAATATTCTAACTCATGTGCTGTAATATAAATCATATGCTATTCTAATCAACAAAGTTCTGCAAATAATTACGTAAATATTTATTTCAGAACCATGAGTTACATAATTAAAAATAAGTTTGGTAAGCAGAAAATTCTAAAGGGTAAAACAATTGTTGTTGACATTTATGTTCAATGTATTTTAAACCTTAAATCAATCAGTTTTAAATAAGTATTATTTAAAAAAAAGAATTTAGAACTCCTAAATTTGTATAGTTGGACTTCATAATGCACATTTGCACTTTTAACTTTTTCGAATTACACATTTACTAGGTAATTTATAATATTATTTCCAAACAGAAACTTTAACCATTAATATACGCAATATGTTGAATGCACGTCAGTCCCGTCCTGGGGTCTCTTAATAAAACACACACATGGTTATATTCTAATTTATCCATAGCTTTTGAATTTAGAAAGAAACGGTGGCGCAATCTATCGAAAATAAAATTTAAGGGTAAAGTAGGAAGCAGTAGTTGTAAGAAATGTAAAATATGTTGATAAAACTGACTTGGTATAAACGTTAATTCATCATCCAGTTAATTCCACTTCACACAGCCGAATAACTCCAACGGCCTATAATTCCATATTGTAATTGCCTCTTGTACCGCAATTAACCGTTGTTAAACCATTGCAAATATTACTGCAATGGACGAAGCCATAACATTCAAATTTAATTTTATAATCCTTCAAGCCGTAATCAACTGATTTAAGGACTTAACTTAGCGTTAAAACATCAAAAAATATTCCTGTGCTAGGGCAGTTAAATAAAGAGTTTTATTGGCATAATGCATTTATTCCTTTCTTTGATCTAAATATAAGTTTAACTTATATATTTATGTTTATAAGGTTCGGTAGAATCTTGGACTATAAATTATAAATTGCTATACCTTGTTTTTTTGCGGTAATATAATATTTGAAAAACTAACAATACAACTATTAGAAACGGTACACACAAGATAATATTAAAGCTTTTCTTTAAATGTAAAAAACTCTACTTTATATTTATACCAATAATTGTATCATTACCATAAGAAAATAAAAATGAAAATGTAAATTATTTCACATAAATGGAACAGTTTTAATAAATACATAAAATTATTATGCACAGTTTTAATAATGTTGGTGGCAGAACAATATTTCATTATATCCTACATGCAAGGTTATTTAGGAAGAGGTGAATATAATAGTCTTTCAATAATTTTAAAAAAACTGTAAAACTGTAAATCTCTTATCTAACAATATTAATATTCGCCACTGCTTTATAAAATACTAAACACATTTTCTGACAAATCAACAATTACGCTTTGAATGACTTTAAATGTTTAGAAGGGCAGAACAATTCTTTAAAATAGTTCATTGCAATCCTGGACAATCTTCAAACACGTTAAAAACTTTAAAATATCAGTAAATTTGGAATGTATTAGTAGATTTAAAAAGTCAAAATAAGTTCGTTAGCCAGGGAACTGCGTGCTTCAGACAACTCTCGTGTTCGCTCTGCTCGCATTATTGAAAGTAGATTGAATTTTAAATGATTTAATGCATTAAAACAATACACACTTGTAAACGATGTAATGTTTACTCTTTTGAGGCAATTTATTTTAATGAAATGTGAACACTAAGTTCATACTTAAAATGTGGCAATGTTTACCTAATATATATTATATAATTTATTTTGATCTTAAACAGGTCAACAATGATACATCTGTAGTAAAACGACTTTTTGGAGATTTATAATTTTACTTTCTCGTTTTCCCTCAAATCAAGTTACTAATTACGTAAGCACATCTTAGGCTAAATCTCAGTTGAAATAATGTTCGAAACAATTTATATCAGTCCAGACTAGTGTAGGCTATCTTAAAACTTTACTGTGTTCAACTATTTAAACTGAATTATTCAATTTTATCGACACTTTAATTGTCATTGCATATAACTGATTTCTACTGTTAAGAAAGCCAACGTAACAATTTATTCTCCCACTGTGCCGCTGAGTCACTCACTCTATAATGACACACTCATGTTGCCTTTTTACCTTACTTACAAACTATACAAATCAACCTCCATTCCCAGCCACCATTAAGTTACATACAGTGCGTTTCCTATTTCCAGAGGAATTTGACAAATAATTTTAGTCTTTTTAATATATTAAAACTACATGATTGAATGCAATCTCGGGTGATGAAGCAACAACGTCTTCCAAGTACTTGAACATTTTGTGGTAACCACAGTAAGTTTTTCTAAGATCTTTTGAGTTCAAAACTTTGTCATGTTGTACGTAAAGTAAAACTTCAAAAATATAAGGTTTGCGAAACCATTGTTTTTGAAGACATTCTGCTTAAGTTGATTGAAGGTGTAGGTAGCAGGAAATCCAACTTTTATATTTATTCCTAGTAGCTTGAATTCAATAATACTTGCAAGCTTATAACTATGTTCTATTAAAATGTACGTCAGGTTGCAAATAAATAATGTTTTCTTAAACATAAACAAATTTAATTATACTAGAATCGATATTAAAATTACTAAACATTGTCTGCGATGAATAAACACATATTACAAATTTAATTTAAGCAGAAATCTCTCAAGTGAAAAAGGAAACATAATTATTCAAACCTCGTCTGATGTTAAAAGTCTGTGCCATGGTTCTGATGTTTAAAGTTTCGTAATATTTGGTTAACACTATAAAACCATAATAACGCGCAAACTGTAGTAAAACTGCTGGAAGGTTACCGTTAGCTTAAGTGTTAGATTTTAACATCAAGGGAAGTTATAACAAAGGGTTTAACAGTTGACTTTGCTTGAACAATATGTGGGGGAGGGGGGGAGTAACTTACTGTACTTAGAATGTTAATTTGTAAACTTAGTAAAGTAGGGCAGTAATGTTTTAGTATTAAAATTAGCGCATACGGTCTATAAACCTGCAGGTAAATTGAAAAACACTTCAGTATATCATATTACTATTCTTAAATGTACAAAACAAAGTATTTATACTTTTTTTATATTGTACAATTCTAGTTCAGAAAACGTTATAGCTTCGTAATATACAACCACAACAAGCTACGTCAGGGAAAGTACAAAGTAAAGAAATGTTAACAAGGCAACATGATAGAGTTATAGGAACTGATGACAGCTGATTGCAGATATTTAGCTTTGAGACAGATATTGAGATTATAAATTTAATAATTATAACAATTAAAACAGTTATTTCAAATATTATACTTTTATCGCTTGGTTGCAGTGACTATAGGTAATCAATTAATTTCTATACTTTATAAATAAGCTATTTATTACATAAACTATTACTAGATGCTGTAATAAATATTACTGCTTTTACTTTTTAAATACACCATAGTTCACGCCCTGTTTAATAAAAAATATTATTTTTTAAGTTACAAGCTAGCATGTAGGCCTACAATTAAGTATTTATACACCACCACAATCTGCAATAGGCCTGCATAGCAAACTCTGTCAATTCTTAAAATCCAAAAATGTTTTAGCATTTAGAAATAAGTAGGTTATTATTAAATCGTTGGTTAGGAGCACTGCATGTAAAATTATAAAAAATAAGGTGATATAACTACATAAAGATTATGATGTTGTTAA
>JAGFPH010000307.1:0-12047 GCA_018207615.1 Philaenus spumarius
TGGGATTGCGGTCCCGAAACGCGTCGTAACATTCGAACGACCAAAAAAGTCACAAGACGGAACATTAATAGGTAATATTTAATATTATTATTAATATATTATCCTATATAATATTATTCAAAGTGACTTGGAATCCAAGAATCATGCAACTAAAACCTCAGAGTTGTAGGTTCCAACTGTATCAAACTGAACGAGAGCGTTTAACCACTAAACATTTATACTTTCCCATTTTTATCTAAATTAATATAAACATGACGTTAGGGTAGATAACGAATATCAACATAACTTGAAATAACTTTTCATTCTCTCGCTTGTTATTATTTGATACAAAGCACAAGACCAAGTGTACAAAGAAAACCATCCACATACATCATCAGTTTCATTGTGTCGAGATAAACAAAAGATGAAGTGCAATTGGAACTATACTCAGGAATGTATTTCTCTGAAATAGTGTATATATAATTACACGTCTATACGTGACAGTATTGCATTTTCCTCCAGATTTCATTGTTTCCTTAGCTGTTATTCTACAAAATGAGTTTGTTATTCATTATTCTTCCCTATTAGTCTGATTTATTTAATAAAGGAAAAATTGCCAAAATATTATTATTGACAATTATTCAAATTATTTCCAAAAATTGCTGGTTTAAAAAAACTAATGTAATTTACATAATTGCATTCAATATTAACCTGTCAATGGTAGACCTACTATCATTTACGTTTAAATTAAATATGTTTTGGGGTAAGATTTTATAACGTATTAAAAGAATATTTATGTTTAGAGAATATTCCCAAACTATCGTCTAGGATATATATTTTTAAACGAATTAACATTGTCTCTAGGGAGTTAATATACTTTCAGCAGATGTGCAAACCAAAACATACAAGAATATTCGTAAAAGTTCTATATTTGCATTGGACATGTTGTTAGTACGTTAAGTTTTAGTCTGATTTATGTTTATGAAATAATTAAATGGGTTTTGTTGATGGGCAATGTATTAATACGTTAGTACTTTTATATTCAATTTGAAAACGCTAAAGTAAAGCACTGTAAATAAATCCAGAAGTGCCTCAAACGTTTTTCTGTACTTATTTTCCCCATTTAACCTTGAATATATTTATTTTTGTTGTTTTTAATAGGATTTAATTTAATTTTTTACAATATGTTTGTTAGAAGATGATATTTATGTACAAAGAAATTATAGATGGTATCCTGCTTACATATTAGATACATTATTAAAAATAAAAGTATAACCATCTTCAAGATGAGTAGTCTTAAAAATTACTTGATGCATATTTATGTAGGATTCCAGTAGTCTGTACCCTACTACTTAAAATAATAACCTGGTTGAACGTAGTATAGTCGTATAATTTTCTTGCAATAAATTTACTGTTGCGTAAAATAGAATACGCTGGTTACTGCGTACATCCTTAAGTATTCATCTCAAAATATTTCAAAAGCTTACGTTTTATCCCCCATCGGCTTCGACTACCCGGAACCTCCATCGCAGGGGCGTTTCTCATAGTCAGAATTGAAATCAGCCCCCCCCCCAAAAACCCCTGAGAGAAAATTTTCAAGTCTGTATCGCAACTTTACAAATTTCCCCAATCGCCCCTTCTACCAGAGACCCCTGGTGCTCCGGGGTATTTCGCATGGTCAGAAATGAGATCAGCGCAACCAAAACCCCCAAGTACCGATTTTCACGGCTTTTCATCCACTTTTAGAGGTTTCAAAAAAATTATGCACATTTAAATGCACTTTATGCACCCGCGATGCATTTCCGCTTTCCCCCGAAAATGGTCATATGTAGACTTTTTCCTGCTATTTTTTTGAACACGATGCAGTAAACTGGATCCAAATCGGAGCTGTAGGCAAAAATTTATTTATTCGGGTCGAAAATAGTACTAGTTTATCTTATCTAATAAGGAAGTAAAAATGTTAACTTACACTTCATAAGAGACTTATTAAAAGACTCAAATTCTTGACAAATATGAATTTAAATAAGTACAGGAAATTACTATAAATATTTAACCTGATGTATAGTCCGTCGTGTGACTTCGTTGTGCTTTCCTGTTTACGACGCGTTTCAAGATCGTAATCTCATTTTCAAGTTTATATTACTACTTTTAAGGTCGTCATATATTAAAACAAACATAAACACATTAAATACAAGAAGTACACAGCACATAATTCATAGCGCTATACGATTTTAGGTGTTTGGTGTACATCATTGCATCGTCTAAAATAATTTCATTTTAGGAAGTGACGTTCATACCAAAAAATATAAATAGTTCATGTTACTTATAATAATATATGATCTGTTAATTACAAATTTATTTTCCTTATCTTTCTAATAAATTTTATTGTGGTCCCCACTCTTTATCACTAAATAAATTATAAAAACAATACTTTAAGTTCCTTAACCCCTTGAATTTCAAAATGTGTTGAAAGTCGTGATTTGAAACTTTAATGAAATGATTTCGCCTTTTTTATTTTCAATAAATTGTATCTATGTCAGAGGAGGGGGGGGGGGGGCATTAAAAATGTATAAACGCACCATATTGAGTGTTCCATCTTTTAATTAATGAAAATAATGTCCCTTTTCTATGTCGTAATACAAAATGGCGACATCTAGAAGATGAAGGATTACCTTTTCTTCTATTTTAATTTGTTCAAAGGAATAGGTTGCTATTCTAAACATTTGCATTATATAAAAAATAAGAAAATTATGTCTGCTAAAAGGTTATTGGGCTTCTGAACACTAAATTTATATTGTACATTGTATATTATGTTTGTAAATTTGAAGTAATGTTTCTTAAAATAACCAGGAGTTTACTGAAAACTTAAAACACATGCAATATGATTTTGTATCCAGTATATCTTAATGCAATGGCTAAACTACCCTCGACAGTAATTGCAATTTAATTGTAGACTTGCACTCTTAGACTTGTGATTTATTAAATTGAATTTTCTGGAAATTTTAAGACGCAACTTTTCACAGAATTAAAATTACAAATCGGGTTACTGAGGTATAACTCACTGTATAAATAGCACCAAGTTGTTTTAAAGAAAACAATAAACTAAGGAAAAGATAAATAAGAAAAGGGGTGTTTTGGTTGCTCGTGTACTTGTAACAAATTGTCCCATTAGATGGTATTTAGAGTTAATACAATTATTTTCCCTGAAATAATAACTTTATTGGTATCCAAAAATAGTATTACGGTTATTTTTTCTTCAATTTATAAATAATTTGAGAAATACTGATAATCTTGATATACATATTTTCATACATTTATTTTATTAATAAAAGTAAAAAATTATAAATTTCTTTGACTTTATTATTTTCTGCTAGTTGCTGGAGAACTGTGATTGTATGGAACATATTATATTACAATGATAATTAAAACACACGTTGTTGAGTCTAGGGTAGTTTTAATTAATATCCTTAACAAACGATAAAAACATGTTTGCCTCCAATGTTAATTAAACTTTACTTTAAAACAGAAACATATGCAGTGAATATGTGTGACTCTGTTTAACTTAATAACAGTGCAACTAGGTCACGTCAGTTTGCAAGGATATGTTTATTTTATTTTTAATAAAATAAAAACGTATATAAATTTTATTTACTTCGTGTAACAGAATTTATTTTGTTGATATTACCTCCATAAATTAGCTTTTTTTAATACATGAGTAAAAATACATCTTTTAATAAATTATTATTTAATTATACATTTATTATTGCTATTATTTTGAACAATTAAACTAAATTATTTTTTATAAACATCTTCATAGCATACCATTTACATTTCACTTTGTAATTTAATTAGATTAATAAAAACTGTTTGTTACTTTTAACTGGTCTTCTGTAATGTGTTCTATTTATTTAAAAAGTAAAAGTCTACTGCAATAAATAATTGAGATTATTACATAATACGGCAAGAATACCAAACAACCACTGTGTAATAAGTGTGGCACAATAACAAATCACTTATTTCAAACGTAAAATGTTATTCAATTTGTGTTATATTTTTTATTTATTTATAGCAAAAAATATTTGTATGTTTAAATATATCAGGGTATACTACCTAGTGATCCGGCAATAAATCTGTAAGTGTAATATAATCTATGTAGAAACAATACATTTTAAGGGATATAAGTAAATAAATTTGATAAGATTGTTGAAAGTGATATTTTTCAGTAATATTAGTTTTATTATTTAAATTGTGTTAAATATCCTACTAAATACTTTAGGGATGCCGAAGTATTTTAATCTGAAGAGGCGAATTATTCATACCAGAGTCAAAAACTACAATTTCTGTGGAGCCCACAACTATAATATTTTCCAATAACAGGGGTTATGATTTTCTTTTTTCTAAAACTTAATCAAAGTTTAAATTTATATAAATTAGTTGAAATTGCTGCAGCGATCAAACTTATTTTGTGTTTAAAGTACCTAGAATGTAAAGTATTATAGGAGACATAATTTTGTTTTAAATTACAAAGTAAACCCATATTTTTTACCCAAACCTATTATTATATTAAGGGTCACGGTACGCATCTTGCCCTATATGATAAGAATTTATAATTTGTTTAAATTCCAATTTATAAGTAATTTTTATATTTATATTGAGTTACTTATAATCTCTTATATTATTATAATATAGCGGAATTTGACTAAATGATCTTATGACTTATAAAAATTTTAAAATACAATAAAACTTCTCCATAAATTAAATTCCTTACACTTTTCAAGCACTATGTCTGAGAGGTGTATTAATATAAAAGTTAAAGAATATTACATAATACGTTAAACTTACCAGAAATAAACCTTATTATGTATTGAAATTGCTTCAACTACTCACAAGATATACTTCAAACTTCATAATAACGTTAATATTCTGATATTACATTATTCATTATAGTCTTACATACTATTTCTGTAGAATTTCTCGCTAAAAGTATATTTAAAAATATTTTCAAATTCAATAAATCCAAAAAGCAAATTTTGTTGTTAGGACTTGATATTAAAGAAATATTTAAAACAAAGGTCTAGAATTAAATAATTTAAAGTGTTTTAAAAGTAATAACTTGGAAACTAATGCCTCGTTTTAAGATGAAGTATATAAACGAACTAAATGTGTATAGCCTACATTAAATGTGTTGACTTATTTTGATTACTAGCAAATAAATGTGTACAGATACAAATTAATATGCTTGATGGCAGTGTAGTTCTATTAACTAAAGTTCTTTTAAAGTTTTACACGTATTTAAGCTTTGGTTATGTATAATCATTTTTTTAAATTATGCTTTTATTTATTAATACCAAAATATAATGAGAAAACACAACCCGGTTTTTAAACAGCAACGTAAATACAACGAGGAAATGATGACTTAACTATTAGCGAAATACAATTTCAACAAATACTTATGACATTAATATTAGAAGAAGTACATGATCATTGACATGAAGGCTCAAAAATAAATAATTCACTGCATATAAAAAAAATGTATTACAATTAAAAGCCTAAAAAAGAATCAATCGAACTAAATTCTATTCCTAATTATGTTGATTAAAGTGTCGTTTTCTTTTGTCATTCTTGTATTTGATATGTATAAAAGTTATCTTATGCGTCATATGCTGGATATCAGGTCTGGAACTAGGGCGGGGTAAGGTGGGCACTTGCCCCGAACGGCAGATATCAAGAGGCGGCAAAATTTGAAAAGTTTATAAAAAAAAATAAGTTATTAAAAACGTTTTCTTTACCCAACGGTTTTACCGATAGCGTACTAATATCCTAAACTAGATATTTATTAATATATTATAGATATATTATTATATTATTTACTAGATATTTTAAATATTCCAAACCCAAGTAAAACCAAAGAAACTAATAAGGCTCGATTCACTCACTCCGTTCTTCTTCAGTTTTGTAATTGAAGGAGTGTCAGTCAATTAGATAATCCCTATTATTGTTTGAACCTTTAAAACAATGAATCTTTTCAGGTTGAATATTTTTGACTAATTTAAATGTATTTAATTTTCCTTGTGCTTCCTATTCAATACGACAAATATCAATAAAGTACAAATAAGTTTAGGCTAATTAATTACATAGTTACATTTAAAGTCAAAGTTTAAAGACGGAAAATATTCATCTATTAGAGCTAGCTCTTTTATTTGATATACGAAAAAATCTACCTACCTTTTTTAAAATAGTTAATACAATCGTAACCCTCTTTTTTACGTTTATTGCCGCAATCATAAAACAGGACAAGGAAATAAAAAAATATATATATTTTTTTTATTGTTACATTTAAATACTTTTAAAATAATTAACACTCGACTTAAGTTTGCGTTTAAACATTTTTTTGGAACCTTTTTCCAACTTGGGTTATATTTTGTCTAATGAAACTCATTTTATTGCTATTGATTCATGTAAAAATATGATCTTCTAAACCTTATACAAAACAATCTATTCAAACCACTTTTCATTATAGCTTTTACACAATTGTAAACTATTAAAAAGCATCGACAAAGTATATTGTTTGAAAAAGCTTTAAATTGTCTAAAATGTAAGTTTAAAAATTTTAGTGACAGCCCCGTAAAGAAATTCTGAAACCGAAATGTTGTGCGTTTAAAGGACAGCTTTGTACGTATTTAACCGTAATTTTATGGCAAGATGATTCAAACTTTAGACCCAAATTTCAATTTGTATTATATACCTAACACTCTACATATATTGACGTTTAAAATATCTTAATAAAAATACACGACCATATTTTTCGTTTTGAGGCACTAAATTTTGAAAAAAATCCAACTTATATTTTCTTGAGCAATTTATTTTATTATACAATATTATTACAATATTACAATATTTTGCAATATATGTTGAAATGGTCTGTTTCAGCTTGTAATTCGGCAAAAGAATTTTCTTTATTGAAAATGTAAATGTTGTTTTTTTTTTAAAGTTCCAACACGTTTTTGTTTAGGTCACGTAATAGCTTATTTGTGATAAATAATTTGTAATAGTTTGTAATAAAAATTTTCTATTTTATTTTTCAGAAGAAAGTTTTACATTAATATAATAACGTCCAAACTAAATACAAACAAGAAAAAATGATTCTCATCACATATTGCCTTTTCGATGTTGTTTGGAAGTATCTCAGAGGGTCGTATTCTTCCAGTGTCATTTGTCTGACATTAGAATCGACAATTTATGAACATGAATCTTGACATTACACGAGGGACAGTTTCTATATCAATTTAACGTCAGTCTGACGACGATGTTATTCAATGAAGATTCAATGAAGCAATACATACCTTTAATGTTTGAACGTACAGTGAAGGATATTAGTTTCAATGTAGTATGTTTTAAGGCTGAAAGTGTATACAAATTCTACGATATTATTATTTCTTGTGGACAAGTTCGATAGATTTATAACTTTAATCCTGTTTGTATTATGTACTAATCTACAGAATAATATAATTAATTACTAAAATATAGCTGTGTATTTATGCTACACATATTCCAATAATGACAATCATAAATATAGTTTCCTTTTAGATCTGGAACATTTTGTACATCAGGAAATTATAAATGTATATTAAATATTGTTCTAACTAGTTGTAGTGTGGGTATAGTTGTACTCTCACTCCACAAATTATTTTAAATTTATTCAAACATTAAAGCTCACAATCGTGAGTCTTGTGGTTTTAAAACTTTAAGTTGATGGATTAATCAAATTAAAATCGTTAAAATTACCTAAAGTTTGCACACACAGAAAAAGGTTCATCAAATTTATTCCAGCAAAATTTTAAAATATTCATTTTCTTAAACGTACATGTTTATCTACTTATGTGCATTATAGTTGGCACAAACTAAATGAAACTGCTAATATTGCAATGAATTTAGTTTCGCAAGTAATTTATTAACAATATTGTCGTAAAGATTGAATTTATTTGATGGAAGATTCTTAGTACTGTAGTTGTGTTTATAGAAATAAAAAAAAGGATTTTTTAAATTGAATTGAGATTACGAAACGTTTTTATCAATGTGGTTATCACTTATTTATGAGCTACGTTTTTAGAAAAACCAATAATAATAATTGCTCAGTTGGTGACTTTGATAACATAATGTACAATGTTAAACAAACCGACGGACTTAAAAATTAATTTTGTATAATGTATTATTATTATTATTATTATTATTATTTTATTATTTTTTACATTTATTAAGAAAGAATCAGTGGTGACACCAGCAACTGACTTCAGCTACGAAACTTCCAGCTGTTCGAACTGCAAGTCGCTACTAGCCATCCTCAAGCAACACCCAGCGTCTTCAACACCGTCTGATTGGTCAAGGAAAGCGATATAAGGTCTAGGAAAGCGATTGTAAGTTGTTCCCCATTTATAGTTGACCTGATTAAATAATTCATGTAAGTTTATTAGCTACTGGTTTGAGTAGAATTAGGTTTTGATTTCTGGTATTGTTTTAATAAATTAAATTAAATTAAATAAAGTAAAAGTAAATTCATTAAATAGTAAAATAATAATAAAAAAATTATTTAAAAAAGAACTTGAGTAGTTTAAAGATAAATTTACGTAGGGTATAAAAAAACAATACAAATTATTGATTTATTCTGCCTGCCAAACTTGCTAAGCTATTAAAATTTAAATTGATGATAACATTTTGTTTAATTTATATTGTGGGAGAAATTTATAAAAAAAAGATTTTATTTAATTTTGAATTTTTATATTTAAATAAAATGTATTGTTAATCCGTAGAACAAGTTTGAGATTAATAACTTACCTATTGTTTACATATCCAGTTATAATATTATCAATTATTTTAAAGATGTCCACTGTGTCTAGTTGAAGTAATATCCAAAGTACAAATAATACAAGTTATAAGGTCAGTTCCAGTGTACTCACGGCTGAGAGGTTCATACAAAATCACAGTAAAATAATGAATTGTGAGCTGAGAATATTTTGTAGTAAATTTTAATTAAATATCTACTTTATAGAAGTGACTATCTCTTTTTAAACTCTGGTGTAATTGATAGAGTTAAAGTCAAAATATTTAGAAAGCTGCAGATGCATCACCTAGGCCAGACAAAAGACATAGCCTGTTAATGCCAGTAGGTAGGCCTAATAGTAACTTATTCTGCAACGAGTTTTAAAACTTAGTTTTTCCAGAAAGTTTGGCATGTAGTGTTGTAGAATCGGCTCCCGAACCGAGAACGGCTACAGACGGATTGATGTAGCATACATATATATATACCATGACAGTCCAAAAACAAGATTTTGGTAAAACGTTCGTCTAAGTATTGAATTTAAAGTTTGTTTCTAACTTTCAGTACAGTAGAAAATCAAAGTAGTAGAAAGTCAATAGTTTATATATTTACTCGGCAATTATCCTTTGTAACAAATGTGTTAATATTGATGTGGGATAAACACACACCCGTTTAAATATAGCTCTTTATGCAGTTAGTGGGGTTAACTGTTTTTGGCACTTGAGATTTACGCACGGGCCTGGCGGGAGGCTATTACCACAGCGTAGTAAAACCACGCTACCAGGCTACCGTTCTGCTTAAAGTTTATTTTACCACCAAAAGGTGTTAATTTATAGCAGCGTCTAGAAGTTAGTTCTCGTTAGATTCAGTTTGTATCTAACGGGGCTACTAAAGTTCAGTGTGAAAATGTTAGTTGTGACTAAAGAGTGACAGAAACACGTCACTTATGGGGGGTAAAATCTAGGTTTTCACTCATTGTTCCAACTCCCAATAATGATTGAACCTACTGTAACATACAGGTAGATTAGGAACTAATTAAACAACAAGAGAACGACGCTTTGTGAAATGATCTAATCTTTTAAGCAGTGCAACAGCTTTTATTAACGAAAATTAACTAAATATAATAACTGATAATTAGCCTGGTCGAGAGCTTCCATACTGATAAAATCCAAGGTTGGTAGTGAATTTTCGAAAATATTGCATTAAACCTTTCCAGATTGACACTGTATCTGCAGTAAGGAACATTATCTGGTTTAATTGTCTCAGATTATTCCACATTTTAAGAAATTTTCTAAATGGCTTACAAACTTAGTCAATGTTGGTTTGATAGAGTTGGTTGCTTCTCATACATACGTCAAAGTATAAACATACGATACTAATATTTCTGATAAATTAAGATATTGATTTTGGTGAAAAGTGGGTTTCACGGCTGTAGAAAAACATGATCGAAGTTTAAAATGTGTTATACTTGCAGTTTATACCTTCACATGTTGAGAAATGAACAATTTGCAGAACTTCTTTTATAAATACATAACACATATTTTATATTTATACAATACAAATTTTATAAAATACAATACAATAACTAGTTTTGTGTATCCTAAATTTGAACATTAGCTTTCCCGCCTCTATATTTCCCCACCCGTATTGTCTTGTTTATTTTCAAACCTATCAAAAGTTTGATCATAGTAAGTTCAAGCTTACATGGTAATTATGCAAACTATTTATTTAAATTCTGTAGTTAATTAACCATTAACTAGAGCTGCTCTGTATCACCTTGACACACGACTTATATTTGCCTTAGGCTACATTCTCACTTTGATAATTCTCATTAATTTATATTATTTATTTGTTCATAACTTCGTTTTCATTTACTAATAGGAAACTGTAATCACTGCCTTCGGGCAGTTTAATAACGTAATATTTTTTGATATAGTTTAAAGTATATTGCATTGTATTTGACTATATTTTTTTAAATCACTATGCAAATTTTGAAATTGTAATTGTAAATAATTACTAATATGTATTAATCAAGTACTTTATGAATTAATTTTATTTATAATGAAAGAAAACAAATCAAGGGTAAGTAATTTTATATTTGTATAAATAATTCATATTATATAATACTATGTAAATACAAATTATTCTTGGAAATGTTGGTTACAGTAGTTTACGAAGTAGTCCAGTGAATCTCCTTTAGTGAAAAGATCTAGTTCTCCATATTAGTTCAGTTTAGTTCGGAGCATATTGCACGAGATGTGAGTGACGAAGAAAGTAAACCATAGCACTGAATGCTTTCCAAACTACTGCCATTGGCATGCTAAAACCTAATGTGTACCAATTAATAAAATTAAGGAACTCAATATTATTACGTAAAAATTAAGTGTTCTTTGTTTTCAAAAATTTCTTGAAATGAAATGATGTTTTATAAATCGTGTTAAATTATACTTTTTTAATTTTCCTATCTAATTTTCAAGCTAAGGGTTGACAATCTAAATTATGGGAATAATTTCACTTTATAATTATTATTTCCCTTTATTAAGTTTTTATAACAGTCAAATGAAACTTTATTATACCCAAAATATACAAAATTTGTATGGTGAAATGGTTTATAAAACTATTGATATTTTAAAACGCGTTTGAATTTTTATGTAATATTATTTTTTTAAATATTAACCAGGAGAACAATATTTATAAAATATTACCTACTTGTAAAAAAATAAGTCAACAATATTCAGTGCAAACCCACAATAAACAACAGAACAAGTTTTACAATTTTAAACAGTCAAATACAGTCACTTATTAAAATCGGAATACAACTGTAGTAATGATTTATCAAAATGGTTTTTCGTTGAAAGACTATTAGAGATTCATAAATATTATCATTATTAGACAGTATATTAAACACTAATACAGTCTAGAATCCAAAGAAATGTAACCTATAGCCCTACATGTAGCCTATAAAATGTGTAATGTACGTAGCCTATATGTTCTTTACTTTAAAGCACCCAATCGAATTATAAATTGGCATTAAAACACGGACATTGATTGTATAGTGTATACCGAGATGTTTTAGAAAATACTGCTTCATTGGAACATTTCACATATCACACGTATATCACAACAACACAATAGTAATTTATATGTTATTCGTTAATCTTTGGGAAGCTTCACTTACGAATCCTAATTATCAAAATTAAAAATATATCACAGTAATAAACTTACATTACTTGATGCATATCTTATCTAGATT
>JAGFPH010000307.1:30299-50157 GCA_018207615.1 Philaenus spumarius
ATTACTAAAGATTTCGGAACCATAACGTGTTATGTTTAAACTGCAAGATTTATTGTATATTATTTTATTTATAAATGTATACCATAATATTCTTTCAAGTCTAAATTAAATTGTTTTGATAAGTAATGTTATAAAATAGACAAAATATTTCCACTATACGTATTCCATACTGTTCAGACCATGTAAAATATGTGTCATTCCTGTTCTATTAAAAACTACTTCATTACAGACAAATCTGTGTTGGCATTTCAGTCAAGGGTTGAGTAGAATTTGTCTGGTGATACAAAACGCACAATATTTATGTTTGATTATCTATGATTCAAATTGTTTTTATTTGATTATTCGTGTTTTTGTACATGAAATAAGAAATTTCATTTCTTTCCCGATAAAAATGTATTTAGTATTGAAAATAAATTCTAATATTGTACTAATTTAGCCATGTGGAAAACATGTTATTCTCGGAAATGTTCCTGACTAAGTTATGTATTGACGAAATACATAAATAAGTTTTCTACGAGTCTACGTCTTCTTATGCAGATTTTACAAAAACTGTACAACCTTTAATACAGTTTTATTTTTAAGTTATACATTATAAATTCAACATCTCAAACCTCTAGATTAGACTTTAAAAAATATATTAAATTTTATAGTAACTCTTCTCATTGTGTATTGTGAGGTTGCCTGTCAAATATCACTAAAGCACTGAAGATTCTATGTTTACACACTTATTCACTGTAACACTTATTCCACTGTAACAAGACATGTTGATAACTTAAAGGCTTATTTTAGATACTTTATAGAATGTACAAAATAAATGTTTTATTTTAGTATCATGTGTTATATATACTACTAGCTGGCTCGATCCGCCTTTGCAGGGATAGACAAATCGAAGTTAAATATATACTAACCAAAGAAATATATCAATAAATACATTATACAATGCATTTATTATGGTGCTTTTAGTAACTTTGACCCCCCGGAACTCCCCCTAAAATTTATAATTTTTTAAAATATTTTTTAGCGAGCACCTACGGTCCTTGGGGAAGCTACATACCAAATTTAATTCCAATCCGTTTGGTGGTCTTTGAGATTTAGTAATGAGTGAGTCAGTTAGTGGTATTTGGATTATATATATATATATAGATGAAGGAAACTTAAATCTTTAACTTTTGTATGGAAAACAGTATTTGTATTTTGTTTAGTTGAAACTGGCAATCAAAAGACAATTTTAGTTTGCACTTTATTGTGGTAAATCATATAGACGTAGCTTAGTATCTAAAGTTTTTTTATTAAAATGACTTGGTTTAGTGAATAATGTTATAAAAACTAAAACTACATATATATATATATATATATATATATATATATATATATATATAAAAACTGTTGTTCATAAAGATCAAAGCAAAATACAAACATGTATTATTGTTAAGACGTCTCATATAATTTGCATAATAGTGCAATTAAACTGTTTAATGTTGGAATCAATTTACTTGTCTTTTTATGATTAATAATACAGAGTTTATTTACTTGTTACGTTGGGACGGTCAATTTATTAGACCACTGCAAAGTCCTAACTTAAGAACAAAAGTCACAGAGTTATTTTATCGCTAAAAATCAAGCTAAATAATCAAGAGTAAAATTAATAAATGTTTATTTAATTAATTCTAGTTTAAAATAACAGAAAATGATAGGAAGAAATACGTCTTGAATCATAAAAATATGTAACAGAAAATTCATAAATTATAAAAATTATTAACATATATTTTTGTTAAAATAAGTACGAGTAACGAAATGTAAATGATATATAAAATATTTATAACTAAGAGTATTATATGAACCAGATAAAAATAATAAAAAGTTATAATAAAGTGATTTAGTAATTAATTAGTATACGAAGTACAAATTGTATTTTAATACAGTAATGGATATTAATAAATATGTTTATATTGATAATTGTTTGTAGAAACTATATGGTATAGGCATATGAGTTGAAGGAATCCTATTCGAAAACCTCAAAACAGGGAAGTTCTAGTTATATCTTAAGATAAATAAACATTCAGACTGACGTTCTACCATAAGGGCAATGTACCTATTAGGTATCGTTTATTAAATATTTTGATATTTGAAATACATTATAAAATAGAAAAGTATGGATATTGTACAAAATATGAACCCAATTAAATTATTTACAATTTATGTACAAAAATGCATTTAGAGGTCACTCGGGAGAGGATTTTCGTCCACAAGTGCAATATTAATGCAATATTTCTCGGTTTCTATTACGAGTAATTTCAAATATTTGTTATTAATCTAGTAGAACATTTAATCTTCTTTAAGATTGGTAGTTAAATAGTTTGCACTAAATTGCATTAAAAAATGTTATAAAGGCAAAACAACTGATATATAAATCTTTTTTTATATTTTTAAGGCTCTATATCTCTGTACTTATCTGGTCCAAATTGCCCAACATGTTAGACATGAAACATACAGGAAATGTAAAGCTCTTTAAAATGGGTGATGTCATAAATTTGTGTTTGTATAAAACGCAATGGAAGCTATTTACAGAGGAAAGCTTTAAAAGGTAATTTTTGTGAGTGGTGTTTTCAAGGTGGCGGAAAATGCACAAGGAGGGTGGACAAAAACCTGTTTTTTTTTCACATGCGTTATACCTGTAAATCTAAATTACTCCACCTTTTGTAACCCAACCCTTTTTTAAGCTATAATTTCTATATGCTTAAACATAATTAGTTCAAATTTCCCATAAGGAAATTAAGTATATTAATTTTGATCATTCAAAATATTTTAAATGATTTCAAATCTTCCCATTAGAAACATGATAAAAAGTGTGATCTGCAAAAATCGAAGTACGAGTATACTGGTAGCAGTATAACTTTATTTTACACCAAATGGCACGATCCGGAGATTAGTATGTTGATTAAGAAGATTCAGTGCTAAATTAAGGTATACAACTTAATTTCTTTCTTGTTTAAGTCACAAACAACGCAAACAATATAACGAGGATACATTTTAGTAAATAATGTCAATATGATTAATATAATATCAATACAGTTGAAGAAATTTAATTATTATATTCAAACAAATATATAAAAGTTGATTTATAAATTATAAAAGTGAAGTAAGTGTATTAATAGAAGTTTGACAAAACGGGAGTAATTTGTCCATTCAAAAAAATAAAAAATAAATAAAAAGGGTTGAACATGACAAGCTCCTTGTTAGTGGAACACAACATTCAATGTTTATTAAACATTACTTTAGAAATATTTTATGAACTTTGCTGGTTTTGCAATTATGAGATATCCTTATACATATTTTTTAAATAGTATTAAACAACTCAGATAATTAACCTAAAAAAACCTAAAAAATTTGTAATATGATTTTCAACTTAGTATATATTTTTTTTCTATGACACCTAAAGATATATTAGTTGCTTAGTTTAACTTTATGTAATGCAGCTGCATGATCATTTCCAACAAGAATTATATAGCAATTGAATCTTTCTGCCGTCTGTAACTGTACATAAGTAGGTCCTGCAATCCATTTCTGAGTTTTTGTGTTATCAAAACAATTTTTATATGTTTTTAAATCCATTTTTTGCCATTGTGTTGTTTCTTGTAACATCTGTAACTTTCTTAACACATTTTGGAAAATTTACAGTTTATTTAGACTTTTAGATATGTCTAGGTTTTATTAAATGTCAATAGCCCTGTTAGTTACCTGTTTAAGTAACTAACATGGATGTCTTTACTCTTAGATGTGGTCAACAAAAACTAAGTATTAATGTTTAGAGATAATGGACAGGGGCGTTAAATGAAGTTACTTTGTGTTTTAAAATATATCATTGAACAGCAATTACAAACAAATATTAAAGTCCTTACCAGGCTTGAATTGTTACGTCTTTTATAATTTTACAATAAATCCAGAATACTTACCTTATATTCTATAAAAAATCTAATATTTTAAATTAAAATATTGTTAAACTACATAACCCTTAAAAGATAATAAATCTGTTTTTCGAAATAAACTTCAATAATTTCAAGTAAAAGATAAAGTAGGTAATAACCACACAAAACTATACACTTAATAAACAGAAACATAATATTTGATAAAAATTAAACATTGTTGAATAAATGTAGCCTAGGCTACTTTTAATTACGTGTTTATTATATCAATTTCGTAGCTTGAATTCAAGTTAGAAATTATTAGTTTACAGTAAGAACACCTAAACTAACACAGATTTTATATTTAAAATAATACTAGTTTTATAAATTCCTTAACAAAATATTAATTTTTATGATAAGTGGAATAAATATGAGACATCCCAGGTTTGTAAGAACCTGACTCTCTTCATTACTAATCCAAAAAACCAATAAATATATAAATCTATCAATTTTAAACTACAAGTTGTTCTAACGCTCTACATCTTTGGTTGCCTTCATTAAGAACTTTCAGCAGCCCTGTAAAGTCAACTTTGACCTTAATTAAGGCAAAGCAACGTACAAAGTTGTTTGTTCAACTTCATGAACTGCTTAAGGGCATTATTAGACATTGTGGTTAAAGGTGACAAAAGGTTGTTTACTGTCTAGGATTAATTTAAATTTACGACTTCCTGACACAGTTAATTTGTAAACATTGTGTGCCATAAAGTTTTAAAAATGTTTAGTAAACAAGTTATTGCATCGTAGTTATAAAGTATGTAGGCCTATATACTATAAACAAAAATGTACAGTTTCTCACATTTTCCCGCTATTTGAATATTTGCTTATATGTTTTTATTTTTTATTGTAAATTTAACTGCTCTTTTAACCTTTTCTTTACTCTTTTTTTAATAATTTTTTTATAAATTACTTCTTCAACCTCAATTTTGGATTGCCCTAGAGGTTGCCAAATATTTTATTTCATATTCTGTTTTTTTTTTTTAAATATGTAAGTATATATATATATTTTTTATATACAGGTATACCTATTTTATGTTATACTTTATTATTTTGTATTTATGTTCAAAATGTTCTAGTAATTTTTGTATGTGATTGTATATATATTAGGAAATGAAATAAATATCTAAAAAAATAAGGGGTGAAAGTTTTGGTGGGCTAACAAGTTATCCAAAAGCATAAAGCTGTCATTAACTACGAGAAAGAGATTATGGAGGAATTGTTTATTTATTCAGTTTAGAAGCTTTTAAGGAATACTCTCGAGCTCCTCAAACAAATTATTTGTGTTTGTGATACAGTTAGTATAAACATTGCAAATAGCATTTTTTAAGTAAATTTAGATGGGCTTGTAAATACGTATAGAAAGGTTTTTTTATTAACGTGAAAGTCAGAAAAAGTTGTTGTAAATGCTATGAATATTAAACCAAATATCATATATTATAAATATGTATTTTTGCATAAACTTTTACTCCTACATTTTTGGTTCTATGTTCTTTAAAAATGATATACAATACCTCAGGGCTCTTCAGTAGCAAAATAAACCTAAATAAACTGACATTTAAGATGGGCTGCAATATTTTCAAATGATTTTATTTGTTCTACTCAAGCAGTCGATATTAATAATAAACACTTTACAATTGTTATATTTTACATAATAGTTTGGTATATTTATAACATTTTGCCTTGCCGAATTTGTGCTGACTACGTTAACTTCCAGGATTGTCTCCGCTACCGTTGATAGTCGATGTAAATAGTCCTCTGAGATGACACGTTGAATCCTCTTGGTGTGAACTTTAAATTACTTGAGCCAGAAGGTAGGAACTTGCGTGAAGACTTGTATGGTAGTTGGATGATGAAAAGTTGGAACATTTTGTCTTACGAGACGATTCTATTAGTGGCAAATACAGTCTCCACTTGAATTATCTTTCTCCACCATAGTGTTGGATCTTCTTCCCAGAGTAGTGTAGGCATGTCAGAATGTTGACTGAGGCAACTGGATCTGCCGTTTCTGTCACTAATCGTTCTTGCGACATTTTACTGTCTCGAATTGTGTAGGGTTACCATTGGTCTGTCATTATGGTTTAAAAACCTTACCGAGGTTCTATCTGTTATAATCCAGAAGAGTTCTACAATATTCGTATTAAATGTAGGTAAGGGGGTATACCCTGTCCACCATATTGAATCTGATTCCCATAAGAGCAATGCTACAGAATAAGTCATTTTTCCGTTAATTAGTGTAATCATTTTAAAAATTTGGTTTCATTTTGAAGTACACTGCCATATGCGGATGTTGATTGACAAATATATTTTCAAACCCCGTTTTACATTTTTCATAAACGTATGATATAAATAATAAACTATTTTTTTTAATCATTTGCAAAAAGAGATATTGCAAAATACATTAGCAATCAACTCCCACCATCTATTTAACTGTAAGAAAAAAATACAGCTTTAGTTTTTTAACGAAAATAACACAACACTATTCTTAAAAGTGAAGGTATGGTTAGGTTATTTACCATTTAAATTGGTAGCCAATTTCGCCATTTCAATTTAGGGACCCGAGCCTTAAACAAGCAATAGGAACACGTGGAGTTTAGGTAAGATACGCTGAAAGAGAGATTAGAGTTATTGGTGACTGTAGAACATAATGAACTTCGTTTTTTGTAGGTGGAATGCATTTACGCAGACCTCTCTTCAGCTCTCCAGTGAAGGTACTGTGGGACTCGTTCCGAAAGAACAATAGCCTACTTACTAAACCACCTTCCCGTCCCCAAACAGCTCACTGGGAACAGCGTAGCAGCGTCTAGGGAACTTCAATCAAAACTTCGCTGAAACAAACAGCATGCAATGAAGAAATCACTACTCGAGACCAGCCAGCAACAAAACATCAAGACCCATGCTTAAACATCATTGGCATACTGGAGGATTCCGGAGCTCCGATGAAGGCACGATCTCGAGTAAAGTTGAGTAGATGTCGAGGCTAAGAAGCAGGAGTGAAGAAAATCGTTCCCCGAGACCGAACCAGCAAAAAAACACCAATACCTATGCCTAAACTATACTGGCATACTGGGGACCCCGGAGCTCCGATGAAGGCCCATCACAAGTTCGGAAGTGAAGAGTTGGCTGAAACATATAATACATTCAATTAGCGACAGTCGGATTACGGGAGCCTAGATGAAAGAGTCAACCGGTGCCAGCATGAGTGAACTAATCAACTAATTATGGGACTGCTGTAAAGGCTTGCACATGTCCCCACCTTTCACGTTAAAGCCCCCTAAAAGTTCCCTCTCACTTGATGTGCCTAATCATTTACAACAAGAATAGTTGACAATTAAATATTACGTCTGTACAAATTTAACATAAACAATTTAACGTAGTATTGATGATAACTTAGGGGTAGAGTATCCCTACATATAAATTTTGTTCTTTCTTTTAATAAACCTTGGGACAAAATAATTTCAAACAATTAAATATCAGTACAGTACAATGGTTTAAATCATGGTCGTTTTTGTGTTATTACATGTCATTACCCTTTCGACACAAATGAATGCTCCGCACTCCTTGCAATAATACGTTTTATTTGGGTACAGTTGTATTTTATGACGTCTTAAACATGAATGCAAATATTTCAAGTATTGTTTCCCACTTGATTACGTTTAGTGTCGGGTTGAGGCATGAGGATCCATTCGGCTCGGCCTGTACGCATATCAGCAAAACAGGGCGAACGCTTAAGAGATTTGTTCCAACGATTTCCTTTAATTTTAATTTTATGCAGAAGCAATCTACAGAAAAAAGGAGCAAATTGTGAATTTTTATTGTAATAAAATTATCTCATGACTAACTAAACTTACTCATATTTTGGGTATGACACTAATCACAATCATTCGTCTATAAGACTACCAAGGTTATAAAAATTAAAATTTTGTTAAATAATAACTTTATTTTTACATCATTAAATTGTAATAAAAACATTAATCTAACATTTTGAGATGTTTTATATCCTAAATAAGAGTGTTGTACACCACCATTTTTTCTACAACAACAACAATGTGTTTTTTGACTTATTTTCCTATTTTTATTTTTTTAAACTTGATTTTAATTGTTTTAGTATGAGATACATAAATATGAAAGTATTTTATATTAATCTAAACTGTATATTATTTATTTAGTTTATCAATAATAATAGAAACAAAGAAGGAACGTTCGTTTTCTTAGTTTTCAAGCCAAAGGTTTACTTCAGATAAAAGATTCTACCTTTGTAATGCTAGAAGAAATAACTGAAAGTATAGTTAAATATTACAACATTTTTTTATGAACCACAACTTTAACATACAAGGCTGAGAATTATTATTTCTGTATTGTACGCCAGACTGAATTGGAATAAAATATTACGCGACTCGAAATTATTTTTTTTGTTCGGTTATACTGTATTTATATTTTATGATTACAAATTTTATGAAATGTAAATAAAAATGTAGAGATTTGCAAGAAATTGTGCTTTATTTTAGAAGTATATTTCGGTATATGTTTTTATATTTACACTAAATTTTTCCGTTCATTAATTTGGCCATGCAAAACAAAAACTACATACATATGTTTGTACATACATTCTTTTACTAAAGATATAGACTGTTTTAACTGACATCTTTAATAATTCCCACAGCTTACTATCTACAACCAACTGAAAATGAGTGACCTTTGTGATTTAAATGGCTTTACCGTATCGAGTGATAAACTGTTTAATTTAATAAAACGTAACACAAATAAAACAATTTGGAAACAATTATCTTTTTAAACGTATACGCAATTTTAAGCTGTTAAAAAGTCTCTCGAGGATATATTTTAATGAAAACTACAATATTTTCAACTGATTTAGTCCAAATGGACACAAATACGTAGCATAGAAAGTATTGGAAAAATTTTGGACTTGGACTAAATATATCTAAATAGTATAAATATAGAAAAACGGGTATGATAGTTTCTTCAGTGAGTCTTGAGTAATATATTGAAAAGCGTGCAGATTATAGTTGTTTCTATGTCTTCAACAACAAAATAAAATATATTGGTTTGTACTGAAAAATGTAAAAAAAAAAATAATAACTAGTTGACGATTACAACGTAAGGCTCTTCTTTACCTTGAAGAAAACTCCCGAGTGTACAGTATGATTTTAATTAATACAAAAAGGCCTGACTCATGCTGCAATATCGTTGAAACATGCATTAGTATATTTATAAATTAATAATCTGGGAAACTACTTTAAGTTATAAAGAAGGCTTTATATTTTTTACGTGTTAGCTTAAAATATGGAAATTATTGCTTAAAACTCCCAAAAAAAGCATTCAAAATAATCGATTTTTACTCAGTTGAACCTCATTTTAGAGTTGCCGTCGATTTCTTTTAATTATGAGATATAAGACAAAAGCACATAGCCTTTAAGGATATTTTAAGATGTTCCACAATTTTTTAGGTTGAAAAACGGCGTCCGAAACACGTTAGTACGAAGTGCATATTTTTGCTGTTTTACGCAAGGTATAGAAGACCCTTAAAGAATATAATGTAGATTTGCTCAAATTTATTATTCGGAAATTAGTTAATCCGTGCAAATTTCAATGGAGGTCATTATATTATATTGATTTTGTTACTTATTTTAATTATTCTTATAGTTATTTTACTCATTAACAGCTATTTTTGTGCAACACCGGAGTCCAATCTATTAAGTTTTTGTCTAAGAAAATGGCGGTGTAGCTTCGACAATCTCTTAGAAAAGTAACGAATTCAGTCTTTAATATCAGTTTACCTCTGTTAAATATTTATTAAATTCCACATCCGTAGGTTTAAATAAATAAAGAAGTAAGGTATTTACGGTGTTGTATATCTTGTCATTTAAAACTCAAACATTTTTTACAAAACGTATTCACCTGTTGGTATTAAATTTTCTTTTTTGTCAGTAAAGTAGGTTTACAGTTTTATATTTTAAAATTTATAGCAAAAAAAAAACAACAAAAAAGTTAGAAAAGTGGTTTATGCCAATTTATTTGTACAAGGTGGATTTACATATTTTGTAACGATGATGCTGTTGATACCTTTCTAATACTTTAAATAATTTAATTATAAGTTTAGTTATATTTCTAACAATTCACCCTACATTAGGCAACAAAATGTTAACATATTTAGTTCCATCTATTTAGTACTAACATTATGGTTACAATTAATTGTGTCTAATTCATTTATTTTAGGACAAATAAAGTGGGCTTAGAATGCACTTTTAGAGTAACAATAGCACTCATAAGTTATTGAAAATAGTCCATAATTTTCCACTATTAGGTGATCGTGATAACAATAAAGCACTGTTTTTATTTTTCATTAATAATAAATTCATGAAAAGTACTCAAAGTGTGTTTAATGGAGATGAAAATAAATTTGTCATTATTGTGACACATTTTCAATTATTTTATAAAAAGATTTTTTTTAAATTTTACAAGGGGGTTTCGCCTCCTACTCGCTCCGATCGCCAAACCCCAACCCACCTCCGATCACTCCACGATCTCCGGGGGCCCCGTTCAACTTAATTTTTTCTTTGTCATCAAGTGAAAAAAAAATATATAAAATTTCTATGTTACAAAATTTAAAGAGAACGAGCACCAGGAAAGCACATTTTCCCACGAGTTTTGAACACAATTTTTCACGATACTACAGCAAAAGATTATTTGATACAACAACAAAAAATATGATTATTAACATTTATTTTATTAGCATTTATTTTTCTTCTTACTGACTCAACAGGGTAAATTTTTTCTGACTCTTTCCTCGCTAATTTTTCCAAGCCCGTTCCCTTGGCAGTGGTTTCGCTAGATAGTAGATAAGGATTAGCGGGAATCTCGTTAATCCATTCATGCGCGTCTTTTTAGGCCCATATTACCACTATAAATACACGTATTTGATCTATTCTTATTACTTTATAATTATGAGAAGAAGAAGTAGAAAAACTTGTTTATATAATAGAGAGGTATGTATTAGTTTATTCAAGATAAATTAGTAGACGCCATGGCGTTTTTTTTAGCTAACTATCACTCCTTTGTGTTATTTAAGGTGATTTTAAATAAATCACGACGTAAATTTGGTCACTATGTACGTGTAAAGTAAATTCGTATAGCAATAATTGCATTCCCCATAGCACTTTTAAGACACAGATTAATGATTTCTTGACGATACGACACAAGGCTAACACAAAAACCACTCCCTTGCAGGATGAGCCATAAATCACTTGTCGACAGAGCAAACATTCTTCACTTAATTACAGTTTAAATTTCCCATATTTTATTCTTTAAGTACGTTGTCAAGTATGATAGATTGTAGCCTACATTACATAGGCAGTATAGGCAAATACGATGCACCTGGCATGTAGACATTACTAAACAGAAACAGGCAGACTTGATATAGTTTTCTGTAAACTTGGAATATTAAATTATGCATTTTCTGTAAACGTTACTTATCTATTGGTAATTAAAATATTTTTTTTTAATATGACGCAGTTAATTTTAACCATAAACTAGAAACCTTAATTAAAGTATGTATACGAATAACAATAAAACATAACTTACATTAAAAGCTATAAAAGAAATGCCAACTATCTGTCAATGAACTTTCTCCAAATCACTGGCTGAAACTTATAAACTACTTACAGGGCAACATTCACATACTATTCCGTAGTAAAGATGTAAATAAATTCCTATTATTAGTTTTATTACCTTGAAAATTAATATTATAGTCAATTAATTGTTAGTGGTCACCAACAAAATATGTGCAATACATTTATATTTAAACAACTGTAGAAAAACATGATAGATGCTACAGATAATGTTAAGTTATTAACATATGCAATATTTTATGTTGCCGTTAGTTGCACGTATTAAAACTAAAATTGACTTTTCGGTGATTTAGGGCACGAAAATTAACAAAGAGAGTTATTAATTATCTAACAAAAGTAAACATTAAAATGAGTAATGATTTTACTTGCACGCCACATCTCGTGTTTTTATGAATTTAATTCCTTGTAGTGAATAATGATTTGATATTTCACAACTGTGCTTTGTGACTTGTGTATCATTTCAAGTAATTAAGTTTAATATAACATGTAATGATTTGAAGAATCTGAATAATTGTTTCACACTAATTATAAACTAATTAGTTGATAAACTTTTTATTGATATTTCAGACACTTATTAATATTATATTTACAACAAAATATATACACAGCATCATTGCAAGCTTCAATTAAATATTTTATTTATCTAAAAAATACTGGGTCAACTATTGTGGCTTTACGGTAAATTTTATTGTAGATACATTTTAATTTATATTTATCACTTTTATTACTTGAAAGATTGTTCAAAGTTTAAATTATTAATTAAAAATACATCTATTTATTCAAAAATCTTGTGTATATTTCTTAGTTTAATACGCTGAAAAATAATTAGATTTAGAAATTATATTGAATTACAATGAAAATAAATATTATAAGTAGTACAATATTTTAAGAGTTAACAGCTGTACTTAGAAGGTAAACATACTAATAGAAGTCCCCATCCCTATAACTGTCCCATCAAGGCTGGAAGGATTAGTAAGACAATTTTTGTCAATTATTCCCTTATCTCAAAAACTGTGAGTCGAACAGAAAATTATGTTTTATTAAACGCTAGAATTTACCCGTGGCTTCGCACACGGTCCAAAGTTTCGCCGCATAGTAATAAATGTTTATTGTTTTAGGGGTTGTTATTACATTTTCACCCCTTAGCAGCACGCTATAAAATGAAGCATATATACTATGATTTACATAGTATATATGTATTGTAAGAAATAAATGTACCAATTTCCAGCTCTCTCTAGCTTAATGTGAAGTATAATAATTAATTTGTATTGTTTTAGGGGTTGTTACATTTTCACCCCTTAGCAGTACACTAAAAAAATATAAATATGATTTACTTTTTATGTATCTTGTAAGAAATAAATGTACAAATGTCCAGCTCTCTAGTCCTAATGGAAGTATAATAATAAATATGTATTGTTTTAGGGGTTGTTTCAACATTTATATCTAAATGAATTCTAGCCTGCCTCATTCCAGGTCATGATCTATATGTGTGCCAAATTTCATTCAAATCCATGTAGTAGTTTTTACGTGATTGAGTAACACACACACAGATTAGCAATACACCATCTAATGTGACCAATTGAAACGAAATCAAAGATATTCTATCTAAACTACGAAAATATGTACAATATTGAGAAATTCAAGATTTTATTCTCATGTTAAAAATTTAACTCTTCTGTAAACCTCTGCTATAAAACAAAACAATTGACGACTTAAGGGCCATATAGCATAGGGTTGTACAAAAATAATTTCCTGCAGTTTTTACTATCGACAGTGTAAAATAACCTAAACAATACAATATTATGTTATCCTGTTTATAAAAATAAATTTTTTAGCAAAACATATGTTATCAGTAATCAGACTCAAATAATATTATTTTTTTTTTTACACCAGAATCAAATACTGTATGTATTAATTGTTTAGCCAATAGCGTTACCTATAAAGGAAACAGAAATGGACTTTAATTTAATTACACTCGTGTAACTCTGAAGGAACGGTTCAGAAGATAGGCTCACTGGTTTTCCTTTTTTAAATATGGTGATATGTGAAGTATAAAGATTGTAGTTCAGTGGTCCAGTATTCCACTAACTGAATGACCCGGCCAATTTCTGGCTCTCATATACGTGTGATATTTGAAATGTTCCAATGAAGCAGTCTTTTCTAAAACATCTCGGTATACACTATATATACAATCAATGTCCGTGTTTTACTGCCAATTTATAATTCGATTGGGTGCTTTAAAGTAAAGAACATATAGGCTACGTTAATATACATTTCTTTGGTTTCTAGACTGTATTAGTGTTTAATATACTGTCTAATAATGATCATATTTATGAATCTCTAATAGTCTTTCAAAGAAAAACCATTTTGATAAATAATTATAGTTGTATTCCAATTTTAATAAGTGACTGTATTTGACTGTTTAAAATTGTAAAACTTTTTCTGTTGTGTATTGTGGTTTTGCACTGAATATTGTTGAATTATTTTTTATCAAGTAGATAATATTTTATAAATATTGTTCTCATGGTTAATATTTAAAAAATAATAATACATACAAATTCAAACACGTTTTAAAATATAAACAGTTTTATAAACCATTTCACCATACAAATTTTGTATATTTTGGTTATAATAAAGGTTCATTTGACTGTTATAAAAACTTAATAAAATTAAATAATAATTATAAAGTGAAATTATTCCAATAACATGGATTGTCAACCCTTAGCTTGAAAATTAGATAGGAAAATTAAAAAAGTATAATTTAACACAATTTATAAAACATCATTTCATTTCAAGAAATTTTTGAAAACAAAGAACACTTAATTTTTACGTAATAATATTGAGTTCCTTAATTTTATTAATTGGTACACATTAGGTTTTAGCATGCCAATGGCAGTAGTTTGGAAAGCATTTAATGCTATGGTTTACTTTCTTCGTCACTCACTACATCTCGTGCAATATGCTCCGAACTACTGAACTAAGATGGAGAACTAGTTCTTTTCACTAAAGGAGATTCACTGGACTACTTCGTAAACTACTGTAACCTACATTTCCAAGAATAATTTTTATTTACATAGTATTATATAATATGAATTATTTATACAAATATAAAATTACTTATTCTTGATTTGTTTTCTTTCATCATAAATAAAATTAATTCATAAAGTACTTGATTAATACATATTAGTAATTGTTTCCAATTACAATTTCCAAATTTCCATAGTGATTTAAAAAAATATAGTCATATATAATGAAATATACTTTAAACTATATCAAAAAATATTACGTTATTAAACTGCCCGAAGGCAGTGATTACAGTTTCCTATTAGTAAATGAAAACGAAGTTATGAACAAATAAATAATATAAATTAATGAGAATTATCAAAGTGAGAATGTAGCCAAAGGCAAATATAAGTCGTGTGTCAAGGTGATACAGAGCAGCTCTAGTTAATGGTTAATTAACTACAGAATTTAGATAAATAGTTTGCATAACTATCATGTAAGCTTGAACTTACTATAATCAAACTTTTGATAGGTTTAAAAACAAACAAGACCTAAAAGAAAGATGGAGGTGGGAAAGCTAATGTTCAAATTTAGAATACACAAAACTAGTTATTGTATTGTATTTTATAACAATTTTATTTTATAAAAATATAAAATATGTGTTATGTACTAATAAAAGAAGTTCGAACATGTGAAGGTATAAACTGCAAGTATAACACATTTTAAATTTAGATCGTGTTTTTCCTACAGCCGTGAAACCCACTTTTCACCAAAATCAATATCCTAATTTATCAGAAATATTAGTATCGTATGTTTATACTTTGACGTATGTATGAGAACCAACCAACTCTATCAAACCAACATTGACTAAGTTTGTAAGCCATTTAGAAAATTTCTTAAAATGTGGAATAATCTGAGACAATTAAACCAGATAATGTTCCTTACTGCAGATACAGAGTCAATCTGGAAAGGTTTAATGCAATATTTTCGAAATTCACTACCAACCTTGGATTTTATCAGTATGGAAGCTCTCGACCAGGCTAATTATCAGTTATTCCATTTAGTTAATTTTCGTTCATAATAGCTGTTGTACTGCTTAAAAGATTAGATCATTTCACAAAGTGTCGTTCTCTTGTTGTTTAATTAGTTCCTAATCTACATATATGTTACAGTAGGTTCAATCATTATTGGGAGTTGGAACAATGAGTGAAAACCTAGATTTTACCCCCCCCCCCCCATAAGTGACGTGTTTCTGTCACTCTTTAGTCACAACTAACATTTTCATACTGAACTTTAATAGCCCCGTTAGTTACAAACTGAACCTAACGAGAACTAACTTCTAGAGGTTGCTATAAATTAACACCTTTTGGTGGTAAAATAAACTTTAAGCAGATCGGTAGCCTGGTAGCGTGGTTTTACTACGCTGTGGTAATAGCCTAACGCCAGGCCCGTGCGTAAATCTCAAGTGTCAAAATCAGTTAACCCCACTAACTGTATAAAGAGCTATCTTTAAACGGGTGTGTGTGTTTATCCCACATCAATATTAACACCTTTGTTACAAATGATAGTTGCCGAGTAAATATATAAACTATTGACTTTCTACTACTTTGATTTTCTACTGTACTGAAAGTTAGAAACACACTTTAAATTCAATACTTAGACGAACGTTTTACCAAAATCTTGTTTTTGGACTGTCATGTGTACGCTATATCAATCCGTCTGTATCCGTTCTCAGTTCGGGAGCCGGTTCTACAACACTACTAAATGCCAAACTTTCTGGAAAAACTAACTTTTAAAACTCGTTGCAGAATAAGTTACTACTACCTACTGGCAGTAACAGGCTATGTCTTTTGTCTGGCCTAGGTGATGCATTTGCAGCTTTCTAAATATTTGGTCTTTAACTCTATCAATTACACCAGAGTTTATAAAGAGATAGTCACTTCTATAAAGTAGATATTTAATTTAAATGTACTACAAAATATGCTCAGCTCACAATTCATTATTTTACTGTGGTTTTGTATGAACCTCTCAGCCGTGAGTACACTGGAACTGACCTTATAACTTGTATTATTTGTGCTTTGGATATTACTTCAACTAGACACAATGGAAATCTTTAAAATAATTGATAATATTATGACTGGATATGTAAACAAGAGGTAAGTTATTAATTTCAAACGTGTTCTACGTATTAACAATGCATTTTATTTAAAAATAAAAATTCAAAATGAAATAAAATCTCTTTGTTATAAATTTCTCCCACAATACAAATTAAACAAAATTTTATCTTCAATTTAAATTTTAATAGCTTAGCAAGTTTGGCAGGCAGAATAAGTCAATAATTTTGTATTGTTTTTTATATACCCTGCGTAAATTTATCCTAAATTACTCACGTTCTTTTTTAAATAATTTTTTTATTTTTATTTTACTATTTAATGAATTTACTTTTACTTTATTTAATTTAATTTAATTTATTAAAACAATACCAGAAATCAAAACCTAATTCTACTCAAACCAGTAGCTAATAAACTTACATGAATTATTTAATCAGGTCAACTATAAATGGGGAACAACTAACAATCGCTTTCATAGACCCTATTTCGCTTTCCTTGACCAATCAGACGGTGTTGAAGACGCTGGGTGTTGCTTGAGGAGTGCTAGTAGCGACTTGCAGTTCGAACAGCTGGAAGTCTCGTAGCTGAAGTCAGTTGCTGGTGACACCACTGATTCTTTCTTAATAAATGTAAAAAATAATTAAAAAAATGATAGTAATAGTAATACATTATAAAAAAAATAATTTTTAAGTCCGTCGGTTTGTTTAACATTGTACATTATGTTATCAAAGTCACCAACTTAGCAATTATTATTATTGGTTTTTCTAAAAACGTAGCTCATAAATCAGTGATAACCACATTGATAAAAAACGTTTCGTAATCTCAATTCAATTTAAAAAATCCGTCTTTTCATATTTCTGTAAACACAACTACAGTACTAAGAATCTTCCATCAAATAAATTCAATCTTTACGACAATATTGTTAATAAATTACTTGCGAAACTAAATGCATTGCAATATCAGCAGTTTCATTTAGTTTGTGCCAACTATAATGCACATAAGTAGATAAACATGTACGTTTAAGAAAATGAATATTTTAAAATTTGGCTGGAATAAATTCGATAACCTTTTTCTGTGTGTGCAAACTTTAGGTAGTTTTAACGATTTTAATTTGATTAATCCATCAACTTAAAGTTTTAAAACCACAAGACTCACGATTGTGAGCTTTAATGTTTCAATAAATTTAAAATAATTTGTGGAGTGAGAGTACAGCTATACCCACACTACAACTAGTTAGAACAATATTTAATATAAATTTATAATTTCCTTATGTACAAAATGTTCCAGATCTACAAGGAAACTATATTTATGATTGTCATTATTGGAATATGTGTAGCATAAATACACAGCTATATTTTAGTAATTAATTATATTATTCTGTAGATTAGTACATAATACAAACAGGATTAAAGTTATAAATCTATCGAACTTGTCGACAAGAAATAATAATATCGTAGATTTTGTATACACTTTCAGCCTTAAAGCATACTACATTGAAACTAATATCCTTCACTGTACGTTCAAACATTAAAGGTATGTATTGCTTCATTGAATCTTCATTGAATAACATCGTCGTCAGACTGACGTTAAATTGATATAGAAACTGTCCCTCGTGTAATGTCAAGATTCATGTTCATAAATTGTAGATTCTAATGTCAGACAAATGACACTGGAAGAATACGACCCTCTGAGATACTTCCAAACAACATCGAAAAGGCAATATGTGATGAGAATCATTTTTTCTTGTTTGTATTTAGTTTGGACGTTATTATATTAATGTAAAACTTTCTTCTGAAAAATAAAATAGAATATTTTTATTACAAACTATTACAAATTATTTATCACAAATAAGCTATTACGTGACCTAAACAAAAACGTGTTAGAACTTTAAAAAAAAAAAAACAAAACAACATTTACATTTTCAATAAAGAAAATTTTTTTTTCGAATTACAAGCTGAAACAGACCATTGTAATAATATTGTATGATAAAAGAAATTGCTCAAGAAAATATAAGTTGAATTTTTTTTCAGAATTTAGTGCCTCAAAACGAAAAATAGGGTCGTGTATTTTTATTGAGATATTTTAAACGTCAATATATGTAGAGTGTTAGGTATATAATACAAATTGAAATTTGTGTCTAAAGTTTGAATCATTTTGCCATAAAATTACAGTTAAACACGTACAAAGCTGTCCTTTAAACGCACAACATTTCGGTTTCGTAATTTCTTTACGGGGCTGTCACTAAAATTTTTAAACTTACATATTAGACAATGTAAAGCTTTTTCAAACAATATACTTTGTCGATGCTTTTTAAAAGTTTACAACTGTGTAAAAGCTACAATGAAAAGTGGTTTGAATAGATTGTTTTGTTTAAGGTTTAGAAGATCATCCATTTACATGAGTCAATAGCAATAAAATGAGTTTCAAAAGACAACACATAACCCAAGTTGGAAAAAGGTTCCGAAAAATGTTTAAACGCAAATTTAAGTCGAGTGGTAATTATTTTAAAAGTATTTAAATGTAACAATAAAAAATATACATATATTTTTTTAAATTTATTTGTCCCGTTTTAAGATTGCGGCAATAAACGTAAAAAAGAGGATTACGATTGTATTAACTAATTTAAAAAAAAGGTAGATAGATTTTTTCGTATATCAAATAAAAGAGCTCTAACAGTTTAATATTTTCCGTCTTTAAACGTTGACCTTTAATGTAACTATGTAATTAGCATTAACTTATTTGTACTTTATTGATATTTGTCGTATTGATTAGGAAGCACAAGGAAAAATAAATACATTTAAATTAGTGAAAAATAATATAAATAACCAGTAAAGATTCACTGTTATAAAGGTTCAAACAATAATACAGATTCTCTAATTGACTGACACTCCTTCAATTACAAAACTAAAGAAGAACGGAGTGAATCGAGCCTCATTAGTTTCTTTGGTTTTACTTGGGTTTGGAATATTTAATTGGAATATCTTTAATATCTAGTAAATAATATAATAATATATCTATAATATATTAATAAATATCTAGTTTAGGATATTAGTACGCTATCGGTAAAACCCGGTCACAAATATTCTATAATTATATAATATAATATAATATAATATAATATAATATAATATAATATAAT
>JAGFPH010000307.1:66272-85922 GCA_018207615.1 Philaenus spumarius
AATTAAAATGATTCGTAGACAGTACATAACCTTTTGTCACCCATAACCAACCAATGTCTAATAAAGCCCTTAAGCCATTCTTACACAAACAAATGTGTACGTTGCTTTGCTTTAATTAACGCTGTAAAGTTTACTTTACAGGGCTGCTGAAAGTTCCTAATGAAAGCCACCAAAGATGTAGAGAGTTAGAGCAACTTGTATGCTATGTAATGTTTGTTCCTTCTTGAGTAATTTAGCGAGACATCTGTCTAACGAAGTTATGTTGTTAACACTTACGTATTTATTTATTCCCTTCTGTATTTTAGATTGGTAATTTATAAAATACATGTTATTTTAAACCTAAACTTCCAAATATAAGTATCTTTTTTAATTTGTAGATTTAAAAAAAGATAATAACATAAAAGGTATGTAAAGTACAGCATAGATAGGATAAAATATTACTCAATGATACAATGATCCAATGATACGAGTATAATAAAGTCATGGTAATAATATGTGTTAAAGTAAACATGTAATTGACTTTATTAAAATATATTTTGAAAATGATTATTATTGCAATTTATTGCTATAAGAAATTGACTTATAATATGTAATATATAGTTTTATACATAAAATATAGTTTTATAATATACAGGATTAGTTAAAAGTCTGGAGACACCCTCTTAACTCTCCACCGAGCATTGATAGAAAATCCAAACCCGGGGGTTGTTTAGATAAATATGCTTGAGTTATTGCCAATCACACAAATGTATGTGGGTGTCCAAAAAGTCCCGCACTGGTTTAATATTTTCTAAACGAATACGGATAAAGCAATACGATTTTTTACATAATCACTACACCTAAAAATCTACTTTTTGAAGGTACTATCTGTTTTCTGTCATATAATGGGGACGTCTCACATGGAGTCAGAAGGAAATTTTAAATAGGAGCATAGCTTGATATGTACATTTTAAAGGGCTTGTCTAGCAGAGGTTTTAATGCCGCAAACCTCATTTAAAAAGGTTGATCCAGTACAAAATGCCAGATGTTCAAAGGTTTTATTGAAAGAAGATGTTTACTTTCCTTTCAGAGTAAATGCTCTAATTGTTCACCTCTGGTTATTTGACAGTTTGAAAGACGCACTATTTCAGGGTAACTTGAGGAATCGTCTGACATTCTTGACGTATTCTTTCTCTCAGTTCATTTAAATTTTGAGGCTTTATTTTGTAGACGTTGTCCTTAGGGTAACCCTAAAGAAAACCGTCTAATGGAGACAGATCTGGTGAACACGCTGGCTATTCTACAGTCCCCCTCCTTCCGATCCACCGTTGCAGAAAAGCCGTGTTTAAATAGGCTCTTACGTCTCTGCCATAATGTGTCAGCGCTCCTTTTGAAGACAAATTTTTTCAAAAAAATCTGAAAATTTTCTCCGAACATGTTTCGAAGTGCTGGTGTAATTTAATTTTACAGCAAATGTTGGTGTGATATTGCATTTAAATTTCCTTCAATAAATAAAGGACCTACCAACTGGGTACCTATCACACCAAGCCAGACATTTACCTTTTGTGGATATTGCGTGTGTGTCTCACGCATCCAGTGAGGATTTTCGCTATTCCAGTAACGGCAATTGTGCCTGTTTACGCTTCCATTCAGCATAAATGAACACTGGTATGAAAACACAGTATTTTTTACATCAATTTCTATGCGATCTATTTTGCCCATCATAGTTTTGCAAAATTCTATACGTCGATCGAATTTATCTTCGTTGAATTCGTGAACCAAATTAACTTTATAAGGTTTAAAATTAGACCCTTTCAGAAAACTTTTAACATACATAACTGAGATGTCATAAGTTTGGCCTACTGATCGTAGGGACTCGTGCGGGTTCTCAGTAAATGTATGCAAGACATCTAAAGGTTTTTCTTCATTTGTCCCAGTAGCTGGCCTTCCTGAACTACGACTATCGGAATCACTTTCTGTTTCCATAAAGCGTTGAACAGTTCTCCCTACAGTTTTTCTAGAAATTGGCTGCCTCTCAGCAAAGTAGTCATTAAAATAAACGGCACGCTTCCTCGTGTGATCGTCTGTTGTTTCCCGAACCTACAATTATAAGAAGTGTTATACGTTTACGTTCGTCAAGTGACATAGTTGAAGAGTTACAAGCAATACGACAAACTCTTTTGTACTAACGCGCACTGACAGAAAAGTAGGACAGCACTACTAAAACAAGAAAAATTGAATATTATGAATAGACTGGATGATAGGAAAGCCCAAACGGCGGCCCAAAGATACGATCTTTCTATTGTTACTGATACCAGGTTTTCCCCGTTATCAATAAATTAGGATCAAATTTGTAACCCTTGATGATAACTAACTTCATAATTCACTTTTGTATCGACAGTAATAATTCAGTATTTACCTGCTGTTTTGCTTTGATGGGGTTGTGGCTACTAATAAAATGTCTGTCTTTAACCAAGTAAAACCTTTGAACAGCAACCATTTTGTACTGGATAAACCTTTTTGACTGCAGGTTTGCGTCATTCAACTCTGCGAGACAAGCCCTTTAAAATGATGTACATATTGACCTACGCACCTATTTAAGACTCCTTGCGGAACGTCAACATGATAGGACAGAAAACTGATAGTTCCTTCAAAAAGTAAATTTTTAGGTGTAGTGATAATGGAGCAAATATTATTTCTTCATCTGTAATTGTTCAGAAAATATTAAACCAGTGCAGGACTTTTTGTACACCCTGTATACGCTTCATGGCTTCATATTGCCCTCGTTTTGCTGACAACGTATTACACTTAAACGAGATATCCCAGAAATGTGTGCTTTTATATGTATCTTGTATCTAGCTGGCATGAATAATAAAACCTTAAACTGATACAAAAAAATGAAAGCAGTATAAAATTGTCAAATCGATATATTGAGCCCGATAGTGTAATCTGTTTTTACTGTTAATTATATAATCATTTGTATTATTTATCAGAAGTAATAATTGAACAAAACAATTAGTAACAAGTCCTTACATCCTAAATTAATACTTTTATTTATTAATATTTAAATAATATTCATACAAATACATAGAAAAGCTTAAAACCCCAAGTATTAAGTAATTGATATATTACGACACTTAAGGCACATTTAAATATTGTGCCAGTTTAAGTTGTATTACTTGTGATTATGGAATAAAAGTGTGTTTCTGTACCTAAAATAATAGATATTAAAACTCAAAACTTTTATGAAATTGTAAACATTTTGCACGATTTCCTTGCATGATAGGTTGAATACTGAAAATGTATCGATTTAGATTACTTGCGTCTGGAGGGTGCAAATGTATTATTTACTCGAAAGCAACAATAATAACATGAATTAATGTAACTTTCAACGTAGCTAGCGTGCTGAAAATTATAGTGACATGTCACAAATAATGAATTTCGACTTAAACTTTTTGAGTCAGAATGATATTTCACCCTCTTAAACCATACTGAGTTTTCTATTTTATTCTTTTAAAACATTATTATTCCATAAATTGTAAATACAGTAAATTTCTGAAGTGGTTTCATGGGTTTAAGTGGGGCTTCATATTTTTTAAACTACAGGGTGTACTTATTTGCACTATGCTTAATTGAGTTTTATGGTACCTAAATGGTTGTTATTTACTTAATTTTAAGGGTTGAAATATTATAGCATTTTAAATGCAATATTTATAATTTCATTGATGACAGTATCTAAAAACGACGCCAATTAGTTTACAATTCAGTTGTTGAACAGTGTGGCAAAATCATCCTTTTTGTGTTCCAATCAAAAGTTGAGGCAGTGTATCAGTAATAAACAACAAACCAAAGTTTTGAGGTAGTTTTAATTCTTAACTTAGGAAGATCTTAACATTCACTAATTAAAGTTGGAAATAATTTCACACAAGCGCTTCCATTAATGTAATAGAGTCCTACGATGAAAACCAAGCAAAAGCCAAGACACTTTCAAACTTAAATTTCGTACAGGAGTTATTTTCCTTAAATTACTTTAGGACTACTGTTGTGACGTTGGATAAAATTAACTGAAGAGGGACTATTCAAATTAGCATTCAAATTTTTTCACCAGGTACGTCTACAGCAACGCCATACTTTTATCATAAAAGTGAGGAAAAAGAGTATATAGTCGTTGTATGGCAGTGTTAAGTTCAAGTCATGAATGTAGCACTCTGATATTATTTTATTAAAGTTTCCCAAAACTATTTAATATTGACTTTTTAACACTTTTCACTAAATTGTAATCTTTTAAAAAATTAGGACATAGAAGAGAAAAAGAGATATGACACGTCCTGAAGATCGGAAGAAAATCCATATTAGGTATATAAAGAAAATGTTATCATCTAAAAATTAATGTAAACTGTGTTAATCGTTTTAAACTCATTTTTATTTTGTACAGAACCATGTAAATAAAACTAGTAGGGTTAGTATTTTCTAAAGCATTGTTTTAAAGTCGAAATAAATATTTGTTTATCATAAATAGCAATAATCCATATTACATAGAACCAAGTTAAATTTGTAATAGAATTTATTTGTAAAATAATAACACAATTTCACTATCACTGATTAATATCTTTTACTAGTCACGAAGCAATGGACTGACAGATTTGTTTCGAGTTTTTCTTATTATTCTTTGAAGATGAAATATTAGATTATGTTTGTAGACTTATAAAATTATGTGGGATACAAAAATAAAATTTTTAGCATTGCAAAATATGGTGTATTACTTGTGTTTTTAGGCGGACTACTGCTGTCTGTCAGGGAATGGTAAATATCCCAATAAATGTATGTACTGTTCAAGAGAAGATGGTATACCTAAATTACTGTCTGTTAGTATTAGGTGTAATTGTTTTGAATATATCTTACGGTGCATAAACTTACATGATAATAACGTCTATTAATTTAGATTGATGATATAAGTTACATCCTTATATTGTCAGATTGACCGATAGTTAGTTTGCTTTTCATGGTGGACTAGATGCAAATATTTCAGGTGATGAAAGTATGATTCCATATTATACTTAAAATATGTAGCTTTGTGTTCGTCAAGTGGCTATCTTATTCATTTTGACATTTATAAAGTCAATCAAACTCTTGTGATATTGCATTTTTAAACTTGGAGGAGAAAATGTAATAATTCCTTATAGAACCTGAGGTACCAAATGACAGTGGGCACAAGACATTTATTGACAAATATTTTATGTCAGTACCACCCTTGCAGCATTTGGAAAAAGTAGAATCTTCCCTACAGGATCTTTGAAAGCAAATCGAACAGCGCTACCTTTTCGAACGCCTAACACAGGTTGACTGAGTAGGGATCAAACGTAGGTCGTTCAAAGGTTCGTTTGAGGCTGCTACAGAAAACGTCCGCTAAGATCTAGGACTTTTATCACCTGAGGATGCGAAGAGTTATTTGTTCTTCGCGAAACGTCGTGTTTTTGTATATCATACTGTATTTGTTCAAAGGATTTTGTGTTGTGTTTTTGTGTGTGTGGTGTGACGTAGTATTTTATATATGACGACAACGTGTCCTATGTCAGCAGTTCTATATAATTGAAACAGCAAAAGGTGGATGTAGTCCATTAAGAGTATAGTAATTTATCTACCACCCCATCTACAAATGTCTTTCAAAATTAAAAGTATTAGATATATTACAAGATATTTTAAGTATCATAATATCTAATCATAGTATACAAAATTGAAAATCGCAACTATATATTTAAGTTAATTTACGAAACATAAATATTTTGATCAACGTTAAACTGTAAATGTATTGTAAGTATATTTCTGTATGCTGAGTATTCATTGTAGTCGTAAGTTAAAGTAATGTCCCTAACAATACATTATAATTAATAATTTGAATGCAAACTACCGTTTAAATATACATTTAAGAAAATAATAAATATGTATACTTCATTTAAAGAAAATCATAATTTACCAGAATTGTTACAAAACATTTTCAAACAATGTAAGACAGTTGTCAGAAACACTTCTCCACTCTCGTGTTACAAGACAGTAAATGCGTTGCAGATCGTTGTCCTTTGACGTAGAGACATTTATTCTAAAAGCGTTAGAGGTATTTAACTTGAATGTTCTTATAAAGTTGTCCGGTAATTGCCTTTTTCTCTTATACTATGTTTTCTAGTAAATCTCAGAAAACCTGAGGGCCAGAACTTTTCTCAAACATGATCTAACTTTGTAGGAATATGAAACTTTTCTAAGACTCTTTTTGTACACTAAAATATTGAAACCATAATTTATTTTATTTGTCTTTTTTAAGTTATGACTTCTGTTAAGAATAAGAAGTATTGTCATAATAAAATGATTTTTTCATTGAAATAATCCCATTTTTATAAATAATTTGTTTAGTAATCCGGTTTTAGTTTAAGGGTAATTATTAGGATATTTAAATTATAATCAATCAAATATTTGTCTTTTATAATGTTTAGTTGAAATTTAGCATTATTTTAAACGGCTCTAGTATTATAATTTCATATATTTTTTACCGCACTGGAGTGATTTTAATTATAATATAATTAATTACCTTCTGCTTCTACTATTTTCTTAAAAGAATACATATGAAAAACTGTAACGCACATTACAGTTAAATGATATATTAATATTATTTTCAACACTAATAATATCTCTACAACAGAGAGATATTGTACTTTTTTTAAGAAGTGAAAGACAGATTCACACTTTTTTATAACAATAAATAAGTAGATTGGACCCTAATCCAAAATTCATATGAAAAGTGAAGAATGGTTATTGAAATAAACCTTCTTGATTCCACTATTACAAATAACTCAACCAAACACAATTTCAGTAGCAATTATTGCCAATTATTGCCTATGTAATACAGTAGTAACACCTCATAACATCCAACACAAAATGACGGTATTCAATTGTTATATTAACAGAATGTTGAACATACCAATGAGCTTAGATGACAAACAGGACGAAACACATATTTTGAAACACTTAGTCATAAACAATAGTTATCAAGGTAAACAGATTGACAAATAATTCGAAAGCAAGAGAAAAGATCATTTCTTAAAAACAAAATGATTCAAAGAAGAAGGCAAACAAATATACAGGCATACCGTTCAATAAATATACTGGTAAAATAGCCTAAATTAGATTAAATGAACAAGAAATCTGTATAGCATATAGGACACCAATTGCTTAGGAAAAAAAAACTAGTAGCTAATAATAAGTACTCAAAATACGGATCAACAAACTAAGTTATAATGATTGTAGTAAGTACTATATTGCCCGAACGGGAATATATTCACAGCAAATACTTTAAGAGCACATTTCCAATTATAAAAGAACAAACATAACAACCAATTCACATTACGCTGAATATTTGATAGATAACAACCATAGAAATAAGACCATAAAAACAAATATTGAAATTTTGCAATTCTGCCATAAGGGAAAATACATGGAACAAACGCAGAAAAAATACTCCGACAGACATAAATATTACAAAACAAACAACATTTTTAATTAATCTTAACTATTTGATTTGCTCGCAAAACTAGAAATAAACGATAAATAATATAAATCTCGGCCAGTATACTATGAACCACCGCTGGCGCTTTGGCAAATAGTCACATCCGGAAATCTACGACTATAGTCTCTTAACCGTATAACATTTGTGTTTGTTTTTGAGCGAATTTCCATAGAAAAAATTACCTATGCAGTGATTTTTATGGTAAGGCCTAAGGTCGGGAGTAGTAAATGAGCACCGATCATGATTCCCTAGATCACGTTTTGTCATTATAAACTATATATATATATATATATATGTACAGGGGTGGTGAAACGTCCCGGAACGGGTTAATATGTTCGGATTATGTTCATTGATTATGTTTTTTTAACCGCTACAGATAGAACTGTATAACTTGGTACACTGTTACTGGGCATAAAACACTATTTTACCACAATTTCAATGAGCCGCTACCACTTCAGAAGAAAATCTTAAATGATAGCGTAGGTTGAGTTGTACATCAAATTAAAGGTCTAATTTAGTAGAATACAATGCCGCAAATCCGACTTCAAAAGGTTCACCCTAAACAAAATGGCGGCCCTAAACGTGTAGAAATAAATCGACATAAAGTTGCTAATATCTCTAAAAGGAAGAGTTTTTAGAAAAAATTTTAAGAGAAAAACAATGTTTATTTCAAAGTGCTTGACCTAAACAATTGCTTCCAAATCGATTTCGAAAATTTTATTTTGTACATCAAACTATAATGTTCAGCTGGTTTAAAGATAGACAGGCTGTTGAATTCTAAATGAAAACTGATTTTAAATATATCTACGAGTATTAGACTTTTAGGATTGGCAGTATATATTAAGAAAAAAATACTAAAATGTTCAAACTAAATAATAAAATTAACCAATTCATCTTACGTATTTAAAAAAACTTTGAGATGCAAAGTAGGCTTTAATGTTACTAGAATTATTCCCACAGTAACAGTTTGGACTATAGTTAGAAAATCAAGTAAATTGTTAAACAACATGATGCCAGAGTTCGTAACAGTCTAACATGTTTCTAATGGATTTAGTTTTTGTTTAGCAAAGTTTATAAACCACAACCCGAATAGTGCATTAGCATGAGTATTAACTATTAGAATAGTTTACAATAGTACGAAAATTGACCTGACAGTAACAGTTACATACAGTATCAAATTAAATAAATTTGAGTTAATAGTGTTTATTAAAGTAAATATAAATATGGTAAATTACGATATTGTTTTTAATGTATATATTGCTTCAATCGGATAATAGGATAAGTTAATTCATTATTTCTAATCAATTTCGTAAACAACTATAGTGCATAACTTACAACACATTACTACACGTTCAACATTTTGAGGCAATTATGAGGTACAGGTATATTGTTAAGACAAACATATATTCTTTATGCATATACATTCCATCCGGCCATGAAATAAAAGAAAAAAAAACATTAATACATGTACAAATTTCCTTATAATACCTGTTCTACTAGTTAACAATATTTGTATAGTAGGCCTACACGCGTAACTTCTTAAAAGTTGTTAATTCTTTTTGGATCTTTTTCCTTCGTAAATGTGAGACAACAACGCTTATCTTAAATTTATTAAAATTCCACGAAGAAAGTACCGTACTGTTTGGAACACATTTCTTTTTTCTGGCATAATGCAATTCTGTTTTTTAATACATTAGATTTTTCGAGAGACACGTTCAACATAAACAAAATGTAATTTTTTAACACAGTATGATATTATAGTTGTGGCCAGCCTAACTCTGAACCAGGAAAAGATTAGGGTCTTCCACCCAGCACACCCTAATTAGTGACGCTTAGCTGGACTCAATGAAAACAAGTACTAGGTGCCTAATACCAAAAAGTCAATTAAACTATTGTCAAAAATTATTAAAAACCATTATCATATTACGTTTTGTATTTAAATTTCGATAATGTTTTTACTAAATTTGATGTATATCGGCCAATTTTGACCAACTTGTACCGCCAAACTAGTTTTTATTGTCAAAACTAACTTTGAATGAACAGTGGAACTAAAATACAATTCATATAAAAACGTGAGCGTATGGAGGGACAAAAAATACTCTGTGTATGATTGTAATAATTTTATATTGCTTCATAACCATACATTAAATAAATTTCAAACCTAAATAACTCAAAAACCGTACATTTCAACGAAAAATGTCGACACCTTTTTTGTAGTCCTTTTGATTCCCTATGGGATGGTGTAGCTGTAAAAACAATCGGATGAAGGATAATAGTTAAGTTATGTGTAATAATATTGGTTTGTTCAACTGCTGCCATTTTGAAACGCATGGTTGGATTTAATTGCTTATTATTTTTAGATATATCATTGTTAGGTTAAACTTCATGCCAAGTTTGAACTCAATCAGTCAAAGCGTTCTCTAGATTTCAATTATTTTGTACAAAAAACAAAATGGCGGATATCTTGAAAAGAAAGCTTTTTCGGGTCAATGTTTATATAAACTTTTCTTCTTATTTTGACCAATAGAATCATTCCCCGAAATTTGATTCCGTAATTACTGCACACCCTGTACATTCCTAAAATATAACTATGGTAAATACAAATAAAACATGTTATAAGACAATCTAATTCTCGCTCAAGTATATTAACTTTTTTTTCGCTATGTATTATTTTGTATTTATTGTATATTAAATTAAGTTACATAGTATATTAATTATGTTTTCAAATTTTCCTTAAAACCGGCGATTTGTTCTGGTCATCAAGCAATACAAAATTATTACAATCATACATAGGTATGTTTTGTCCCTTCATATGCTCACGTTTTTATATGAATTGTATTTTAGTTCGACTGTTCATTCAAAGTTAGTTTTAAAAATAAAAACTAGTTTGGTGGTACAAGTTGGTCAAAATTGGCCGATTTACATCGAATTTAGTATAAAAATAATCGTAATTTAAATACAAAACGTAATATGATAATGGTTTTAATAATAATTGTTGACAATAATTTAGCTGAAGTTTTGGTATTAGGCACCTAGTACTTGTTTTCATTGAGTGCAGCCAAGCGTCAATAATTAGGGTCGGCTGTGCGGAAGACCCTAACCTTTTCCTGGTTCAGAGTTAGGCTGTCCACAACTAATAGCAATAAAACTATATTTACTTGCAGTTAACACAAAAAGTGTATCCATCTTTACAATAAAAATTGTAAAACATTAAACACATAAAACAGTATGCAGGTTGGATATGCGCTCAAAATTAATAGTAGCTCTGAAAAATATAAAATATTTTAATAAAATCTTACTTTTCAGTGTTGTTTAAAGATCTATATTGAGTGAAAACTATTCGAGTTGTGCAGTAAAACTATCAACTAAATAATAATACGATTACCTTCTGACAACTAGTGATTAGAATTATAGTTCGAAATATGGTGCATCTGAGTAAGGCTAAAACACAATCTAATAAAAGTACATACTAACAAAATGTTTTGGATAGTATCAACCATTTACAAAATAAGTAGACACACAATTCTCAATAAACACAAATAATTTGTCAAATCTGCTTTCGTTCATAAATCTGCCATACTATCAGGCTGCTGAATGGCCGACAAAATCACTGGAATGATATAATATTCAAAATAAAGTAAACTCTGCATAGCTACAACTAAAAATATAGTCATATTTTGCGTGACTGTTGAGAATGCGAAGTGGAATAAGATATGGCTATAAGCCATCCTTTGTATATAATATTTGTAAATAACTATACATACTTACTTATACATTCATGGAACTAAGTATGCACTAAGTAGAATAATAATACTAATATTTTGACTTTTGGTTACTGTGGTGAAAAAACCATGTTCATCAATAACTTACAACCTGATATTTTCTACTCCCAAAATAAGATAATTATTTAGTCACTTTGGAATAACATCTTATCCTTATAATTTCGGATCTTTGAACAATACAATCACTAATATTTGAAATATATTATTTCTTGTTAATAATGCTATATATTTTTGTTAGTATACAATTAAGAAATGTGTATAAATCTAATCTGTAATGCACTTAACTACCATAATTGCATATACGTTATAATGATACAGAATTATTTACACCAATTAAAATTAACACTGAATTCAAAAACCTATAGATAGCGAGTTTCATTTATTTATTAAGTTTGAAGATATTAATATATGTATACAATACATAATATATTCAATGTATAATATAATACAAAATGTATATAATACAAAAATATATGAGCAGAGTGAGATAATAGAGCAAAATGAATGACTTAAGTACCTCTCACTCACCTTCATTGACGTAAGCATAGCGTGCGTTATAGGTTATAAACGTTTAGCACGATATCCAATTTAAAACCTTAGGTAGCTTCGTCACACGGTTTAAGGCATTATAATTGAGATAAAATAAATTCTACTGTTATTGGTTAAGATGTTATTTTAACAAACATCATAATGCAAATCTTTGAACCAAATTCCATGAAAGTAAACTATACTAATGTAATGATTTATCTAAGTAAAACTTATAAACCCATTGTTTGTGAATTTTAATTTAGTGCTTTAACTACCATAGTTTAATTGAAATGAAATAGACATTAGGTACTTTGTGTTCTTGTATCTTCAGAGAATATCTATATTTTGATGGAAATACTTCGATTCATTAATGGTTACTTAATGTAAGTAACTTACTGGTTATTATTTAAAATGACGCTGTAAATAAATGTATATACAAAAACACATACAAAGGGCAGATTTGTATATTTTAATTAAAACGTAATCTCCTTTGGTAGTCATCAAAGACAATAAATCAATGGAAATGTAAAATAGGAAAGCTTTATATGCTGTAATAATGTAAGTAGGTACGCTACCTCACATAAAGAAACAACATTTTAAAACAGAGTGATATGTCTGTCAGTATTTAAAATAAACTGCAGAAACAATATTTTGTTTTAAATTTAACGGAAGAACATATTTTTCACACCCAGATTGATTATTTTATTGTCTTCAGAAAGTTTATTTACCTTAACAAACATGGGTTTCTAAATTCAAAGGAGAAACTTAATAAAACAATACTCATTATTGACAGTTTACTTAAACTTGAAGGTAAAGTAGTTAACTACTTCACTAAAAGTACAGTTAAAATATAATATAGGTTAGTATTCATCGTAGTATAGGCTGAAAACAAGTAATGGCATGTTCCAATGATGTTAATGTCTATTGCTGTTGCCTTACAACAGTCCCAAGATTCATAATGAAATCGCTCCAAACAACGCTGTATTTTTTCAGTGTTAATTTTATATTTTTCTGAACATATCTCAAATGTTTATTGACAAGGCCTTGAAGGTTTCAATGTTGAGCGAGATTAATCCCGCAAAACGTTTTCTTCCCTGTGATTGGGTGCGGCTTTAGCCCATTCACTTTACAAAGGAAAATATTAGGTTTATAGTCGTTGTTTAGACCAATTTGTTTTACCTGAGAAGTTAACAGGAAGCCTTCCACGAGTCAGGTCCAGTAGCCTAGGAAAATAGAGACTACAAAGCAACTTAGGATCGATGAAATTGTGCTCCAGTTAAAAAAAAATTCCTTACCCGATTATCCGATTAAAACAATATAGAAAACGAAAAATATCATAACTTATCATATTTATAATTTATATTCACTTAAATAAACAAACTTATTTCATATTATAATATATGTAGTCATAAAAGTTATTACCTGTTAATTTTTAACTCTTAATTTTAGTTAAACAAATAAAAAAGCTCTGTGGCGACAAAATCACACTGATTTGATTTAAATAAAAACCCCGAACCACAAAACAAGGAACAAAAACAATAACTAAACAACTAAATTGTAAGTTATGTTTAATCAGAGTAACGTATTAAACATAACTTACAATTTAGTTGTTTAGTTATTGTTTTTGTTCCTTGTTTAGTAATTCCGGGTTTTTACTTAAATCAGTGTGTCTTAATGTATACGTCAATATTCGTATTATTGTAAACTATTCTAACAGTTAATACACTTGGTAGTGCACTATTGTGGTTGTAGTTTCCAAACTTTGCTAAACAAAAACTAAATCCATTAGAAAAATGTTTGACTCTTACGAAATCTGACATCATGTTGTTAACAATTTACTTGATTTGCTAACTACAATCCAATCTTTTACTATATGAATAATTCTGGTATAATTAAATCCTTTTTTTTAAATCTACATGTTTTCTTAAATATGGAAGAAGCATTAGTTAATTTGTTAGGTAGTTTGAACATTTTAATACCTTTTTCATTTATAATTCAACAGCCTTTCTATCTTTAAACAAATTACAAATGGTTTGCTGTCCGTTATGGTTTAATTCCCGATGTTGTACTAGTTTGCAGTTACAGTTTAAGAAATTGTTTACCTATTGAGTCTATAAGGTTTAGTAGTATTTATTTTTTTAACAGTGGTAAGATGTTATAGGAGGGCTTACTTTGAGAACAATGCAGATTCTTCAAAACATAGCCTGTCACGAACTTGTATTTTATATTTAATTAGTATTGTAATTGATTACTTGCATTAAATTTAGGCCTACTATTTGTTGAAGTTTTTCACACGCCATATAAAATACAGTTTGAACTATTAAGTAGAATTAGGTAATTACGGCTATTTCTGCAAATGTATTATTCATCAATCTAAAGCGTATGCATTTAAGTTGGTGTTAAAATAGGCCTACTGCAATTTGAAAGTAATTATAAAAAATATTGATACATACATATACTTTAAACAAAATATAACACTATACGTCTTTTAAAAACACCAATGTCAGCAGATTAACGATGATCAGTGTTAATAAATTAACTGAGACGGTTTGTTCCAATATTCCGTTAACTTCTAATTTCATAATTTGAAACTATTTGATTAGATATTTGTATTAATTATAATTAGAAAAATTGTGTTTGCTTAGTATGCTTAAGCTATGCTATTGTTTTCATTATTCCCGAACTGACAATTTTGATTGGTTTCCTCAAATTCCTACTATAAAAGACTTATAATTTTGTGCATATATTATTACTTGTAAAACAAAGTTTTAAGACAAATAAACTAATTGTAATGTTTGAACCGTTATATCAAGTTTTAATTGCTGATATATTAAATAATATCACTTTCTGGTTGTAATTAATTCGAAAAAGCATAAACAAAATTTAAATAAATATAGGCCTAAGTCAATCTCTTAAATAAACTTAGTATCCAGTTATAAGAAGGACTAATTTTAATCTTAGGACATTAATTAGAGATTATGTTTTTCATACGTAAGCTTGATATTTTGAAAAGTAAAGGTGCTTAATTTGGGACCTAATAAACCGTGACAATCTTCTAATGAGGAACTTATTGTAAGGATACACAGAAATATTCTTTTGATATGAATTTGTTTTGACAAGATTATTAATGCGGGCGGAATTCCGTAATATTAATTTTAACAAACAATACCTTATTAATGAATAATAACATCAAATTATCCTACAGCTAATGTAACTAAATATAATTTGTCTTACATAACGTGAATTTTGAGTTACATTTATAAAGTTACAATTATGAATTATCAAAATGTCTTAATACAAATCATGCAAAGTGATTTGTATTTATTAAAAGAGGTTAGTTGAACTTGACTTCATAGTTATTGTTTAGCCGTATTAAAAAAAAAAAATTAAATCTGGAACTTAAGTAAAGTTTTTAGAGATAGTACTATATTTTTGAAATAGGAGGAATAAATTGTATCGAATTTATAACCAATTATAAAAGCTCTAGTGCTTGGAATAACAACGAATACGATAAGGGTAGGGGATGTTGGACAAAGACAATATTGTCAGTGGGGACGTGCAAAGAATAAAACATTGAGCAACCAATCTTCGGATATTTGTCAATGGAGGTCAAATCCTTTACCTTACTATTGACACTTTGTTTTATATATTAATAGTATCAACTTGGAGAGATAGATGTATGCTTTCATCTCAGTTATTTCCTTTATATACAAATTTGTATGTTTATTTTAATAAACTTGCTAAAATAATTAAAACGATAAGTTATATTAAATGTCGGATCAAACTATTGAGTTTATAATAAAACAGGAATTATCGAATAAGTTAAAAAACAGTATGTCTCAATATTTTAACCAAAAGACAAACATAACCTACAAACAAGATGGAAAGATGGAACACTTTTCGAGACTTTGGCTCGAGTTTTTTTTAAACTAAAAAATGTTGCGATATTGTCAAGCACGTCACGTTTCTGTCACGCTAGAAAGCTCAAAGGCTTTTCAACTCTCCGCACTAAAATTACAAATATTTCGGAACCTTGATAGACAAACAGAAATATTGTGTCCAAAGATAGACAGACCAACGGACACAAATTGTTTATTGTTTTATCGTGTTCAGAGACCTTGAAAACGTTGTAAAAAGTCATAAAAAGTGGGGGTAAAATTTTTATAATTTTATCAATATTTCAATACCTCGGCATTTTAATGCGAGCAGAAGTCATAATTACAAAATGTAAATAATTGCTTCAAAATATTAAATCAGCTGGTAGTGGACATATTTTAGAATATTGTACCAACATCCATCATAATGCACCAACACTTAACATTTTCAATAAGTAATCTATGCTTTTGAATGTGTTTAAAATTAATACATTATTTTAAGTTTATATTTAATTAATTCTATTTAGTTAAATAGAACTAATACAACTAATACAAGGATGTATTTGTATAAACACGCATACCATTGTTTAATTTTTTATGAATAATTATAATTCCTATGAGTATATATGTTTAATTAAAATACTGCTAATATCACAACATAAGGTCTTTATTTACATTAATTATTTTAATATTACCATTTAATTGTATTAACTGTATCGATGAGTACACATTAACTTAACTTTAATTTGCTCTTTCTTGCAAGCCTTACGAAAGAGTAAAATTTATAATTTGGAAAAAGTTAACTTTGAATAAGTCATTGCTCTAGGACAAATAACTTCTTTTTATATGTTTAAGAAATTTTGTGTATTGATAACTTTATGTTTTAATAGTTTACAATAATGCACCTTAAACGTTTTTGTAATAAACGGTGTTTTCTTTGAATTTATAATCAATTGAATATAAATATAAATAATAAAGATAATTATAACTAAGTGAACTGGCTTGAATATAATGTGACAAAATAAGATTTATTATGCATAAGTGACTGATTTAACTATTATATTTAGAAACACATGCGAACCGTATTATCACAACTTGGCGGATTTAATAAAACAGTCTAACTTGTATTTATATAAATAATCTTTCTTTAACTAATATTAATGTGTTTAATATCAGTATTTAGCTCTCCCATTAAATAAATAAAATATTTGTCTATGTACATAATGTTGGTAACAAACACTATATTCGTGTTTATAAAATTTGGCAAAAAAAAATAGTTTTAGTTAAAACTTGTTTAAGGGATAAAAAAATGTTAACAATAATTATTTCAATGGGAATTGGGAAATTAGTATTATGCACCATAGGCCTATACATACTCTTTAATTTGTATTACCTCGTTGGTGTGCAATTCAATAAAAAATATTTATTTGTATTTAATATGTGCATTGGACTGGGTAGACAATGAGAATTAACAAACAAATTTTACAAGTTATTAAGAATATACATTTTATCACCAGGGCGTGTTTTAACTAAAGAGGAAACATACATTTTCTTCATAATTAATATGGTAGCTAGGACAGGTATTAATAGAGGCGAGTTGTTCAACTCTATTAAACCCATTATGGCAACCTTATGGCCACACGTACCCCACACCAATAATTGCCACTCTCTTCAATTGTCACTGGCAAAACCATGGTCGGCAAGATTCGGAAATAAAATTGTAGACGTTACAAAAAATTGTGTCTGCCTTTGAATTGAAAATTGAGTTCTACCAAGAACTTTCGGTTTACAGTAGCAATCGTATGCTTACGTGATCGTCAAATTGGCTAGGGAACAAGAGATCCCACAAAAAATAAAGAATAATTATAACAAAACAATTAACATGAAGGGCGTCTAATTAAAAAAATCACTTTTTGGTAAAAATAAAAAATGGAAGAATGCCATAGCTAAGTGGTTGTTAGAAGGTAAACTGATTCAGGTTTGCAATGAGTAGACATATTTAGACTTATTACTAACATCTAGTGAGACTTATGAAAACACATTTACAAGAAAAACTTAAAATTCAAAGCATTCATGAAATGTAACCAGGAATTGATTTATGTAAAATGATATTGTACCATTTTCAGGAAAAATAATAGTATTTTAAACTTGAACTTATTATTTGCACAAGAAGTAGCTTAGTGTCTGCAAAAGCTATTGTTATTGTAAACCTTATTTATTTGGTTGTTTTGTTCTCTTTTTGAGAAAGTAATATTGCTGTATATATTATGTTACCTGAGTGAAATTGTATTGATTTATATTAGTAAAATGTATTTGTAGAAAATGAAAAGAAAAAAAACTACATAAGTATAAAAACCTTTTCTTTTGCAGTGTAAAATTAAAAACAATTATAATAATAACATGAAGAATGCCAATGAATTTAACAATTAATAGGACAAATATTTATAAATATTATATCACATTTATTGTAATATGTCTGTACTTTCTCCAATGGCAATAGGAAAACTGTATCGTTTCAATTAAGGTAATTATTTGTGATGTCAAAAGATGCAAACTAATCGAGTCTGGTTGGATTAATGATAATCCATTAAGCTTATAAAACATAATAAAAGTGGAATTACTAATAATGTTTAATTAAACCCTTTGCAACATTTTTAAGAACAGGTTTAAAAAGACCTACAAGATATAAAATCCGCTATAGCTGCTTGCAACTTTAAATATACAGGCTACAAGTATTAAAATTTTTGTCGGTAACACAGAATCAAAATAATCAGTCAGTACAGATAAACGTATGCAGTATGCACTATAAATATAATATAATTTAACAAAGTAATATAATATTCTAATCCACAATGTAATACAAACTGCGATGCAATGTAATGTAATTATTCAGCATGCGATTTTACTACGCACATTATATCAAACTAAATGGCATCGCTAAAATCAATGAGAAACAATATACGAAGTAAAAATGAAGTTATGGAAATGTGTAGGCCTACTTATGAACGGCAAAAAGTGATAATTGTATAGTAAAAAACTATGTGAATAGATTATTTTTCTTATAGTGTAACAATAATCATCTGTTTGCTCTTGCATTTTCAAACTGACATATAAACTATATTTTCTCTTTTTTATTCGTATTATTTGAAGATTTTATACTTTTAATTTTTGAATGAAATGTTTAATCTAGGTTTTAGTTTATCAGTAGGTCTAAGCAGCCTACTCCAAAATGAACAGTTTTCTAATATATAACTTATTACAACTATTATGTTGTATCATAAACTCATTAAATTACCTTATACAACATATAATATGATTTTGTATTTTAGCTTTCTTAAAATTATGATCATAATTATTAATGCAACTTTATTTTAAAAGAATTACTTTTATTATGTACAATAATGTGCCTAGGGAAAGATTTTTATGCAATTGTTTCAAATTTAGTATTTATTTAACGTATGTTTTAGTATTATTTAAGATAATATTTAACTTAAATATACACTGTCTTCGTTAATGCTTGCATACCAACAAACAGAATCTACATATATATTTAAAATTCATAAATAGCTTATTATAATAAATTTGTGGGGTTAAGGTTAAAACCGGTTTACCTGCATATTTAAAATAATAATATTTTAATTAACTAAAAGAATATAAAAGTCGGGGAGTTTGTTAAAATTATTAATGAATAGTAACTTATGTTATTATGAAACAATTATTTCTTCGTATTATATAACAGGAAATTCTAAGATTAACAACACTATAACTGACAATAGCTTGTCTTTAGTTGTGTAATAGTAATAACGACTAAAACAATCTACAACCTATTTTCAACATAATTTTTTGTTTCCATTTTAATTTATATTACCCTACACGCATTGAAAAAAAAAACAAAACATTGTAACATTCATTTTTTAAATAACTTAATGTA
>JAGFPH010000307.1:85932-105661 GCA_018207615.1 Philaenus spumarius
AAAAAAAAAAAAAAAAAAAAAACAAGGATTGTTGAGACAAACAAAGTTTTTATAACCATTTATTTACATAGATGTTTGTTTCAACCTTACAAACGGTTTTGACCAATTCCTGTGTTGTACAGATTTTTAAATTTTATTTCTAATTAATGTAATTAGTAAATATATAATTCTTTTTTCAAATAAATTCCGGTAAATATATAATATACACTCATTTTATTTATGTTTATAAGATAAAAAAAAACAAAAGATACAGTAAACTTGTTGATTAGCTAGACATTTAATTAACTAGGCCTTATATAAATAGTTTAATAACGAACCTTTATTGAAAAAAGTCAACTTCTATTCTTTTTTTTCTGTATTTCCTTCACTTATGACCGGTTTCGATCTATTAACTTTCAGAACATTATCAACTCAAATATTACACTAGTTCAGTTCTTTGGAACTTCGTTAAAATAAACACACAGCACATTAATTTATCACAAACACTAAACACAATCGACAGAAAAAAGGAATAGAAGTTGAAGTTTTTTTAATAAATATACGTTATTAAGCTATTAATATATCATATACCGGAGGCTAAACCACCTAAAATGAATAACTTATAAAAATTCCAATCTTTGCGATTGAATTTGAAGGGCACAGGGGGAAAAGGAGTTAACTCATTTTTTTTACTACACCATTGCATAGCAGCCAAAATATCAATTCATATGGATACCTTGTTTGCGGGAAAAACGGGTTATATCACTCCTAAATTAATGTTTGAAAATATTGACTCCTGGGGAAGAAGGAGTTATGTGCAACGCTCCTGGGGAAGAAAGAGTCAAATGCACGACTGAACCTTTTTTGCTTTCCACTTAGTCACACTAAGTAAACTTGCGTCTTGTGGACAAATCATTATTGTTATATTCTGTTTTTATAGTAATAACTACTAGAACAGTTTATTTTCAATTTACTATAAACAAACAAGGCTTCAGTTGATTAAGTTTAGTATTGATTTTGAACCCAGTAGCTACTGTTTTCATTCCCTGCAGATTGTTTTGTTCTGTGAATGAGGTTAGTTGTTCGGTGAGGTTGTTTGTGAGTGATCAGTACTTTCTTGTCATTGTTTTATTTAGTACAATAACATAATGAGTGATAGTGAGGAAATGGAGTGTCGTGAGAGTGATAAAAAATCTAGGAAACGTAAAATACATGGAAGAATGCGTGATGTTAACAAGAGATTGAGGGTTCAGGGGCATGAGGCTGGTGCATCATGTAAGTGTAAATATAAATGTTTTGAAAAAGTAGGCTTAAGGGTCGGCTCTAGCTGTCGGCCATGTTGGTTGACACTCCATAAGACCAATGTTAAATTAAAATCCATATTTTTCCTTTATTTTTGATCGGATAATTATGAACGATATGTCATTTTAAAGCTATGGCCAATACGCATGAAAATGGCTTTTCCAAAATTAAGAAAAACGTTTTGTTTAATATTTATTAACAATTTAAAAAATTAATTTGTAATAATTTTTTATGTTGTAACTATTAGTTATAGCGAAAAAGTACCAAGCCATTTGCATGAAGAATTTTGTCCCCAAGAGTTTGGTATTTTTTTGAAAACGCTATTTGAACCATTGCGGGTTTTAAATGGATTTAGGCTGAGCAATGTCCGTGTAACCTACCACCGCTATAGGGTGACTTTAAATATTTTTTTACGATGTAACTATTAATTATAACGAAAAATTATCAAGCCATTCGGATAAAGAATTTTATCCCCAAGAGTTTGGTATTTTTTTGAAAACGCTATTTGAACAATTTCGGGTTTTAAATGGATTTAGGATGAGCAATGTCCGCGTAACCTACCGCCGCTACGCTGGAGTCGCAGGTTGCTTTCTGTTTTACTAGAGCCGACCCTTAACTTTGGAAGTAAGAGATGAGATTCTCAAACAATTTAACCTATTGGAGACTACCAACGAACAAAACTCCTATCTCTGTGGGCTGATTTCTGTTGTGCCTGTTCAAAAACGGCGGCCTAAAATACCTTCACACTCTTCAAAATTACGAGATGTATCTTGTAAGTATAAAGTAAGATCAGCCGAAAATGGTGGTATTTGAATGGGAAGTTTGCCGTAAGGCATTTACATCAATCCATGGGATTACACAAAAAAAGTTGAATACTTAGTTAAGGGGTTAAAAATGACTGGATACTCACCTAAAGCGTGGTTAGCACTCCAACAGACCACACAAGATTACTAATGAGATTTTTGACTTGATCAAGCAACATATTAGTTCTTTTAACGGCAGAGGTGCACAACTGCATATTATTGTTTACATGATACATCGAAAAACTACCTTCCTGACGATTTAAACATTTCAATCATGCATAAAATATTTAAAACAAAACACCTTGAGGTTAAATGCTCATATGAAACTTATAGGTCTATAATGCAACAGAACTTCAACATATCGTTTGGCTACCCACGTACAGATACGTGTAGTTTTTGTGATGCAAGTAATGTAAAACTGATTAGTCTAAAAGTTAAATTGCAAGAAGCTAAGGACGACGATGACATATTAACTGTGACTAATGAGATAAAACTCTTGAGACCCAGCTAAAACTTCATAAATTAAAAGCTGAAAAGTTCTATTATATTAAAAGAAAAGCACGTTTGACATCACAGAAAACACCATCTTTTGAGGGAATTTGTATAGACTATGGTCGAAATTTGTCTGTGCCTAATGTGACCACAAATGACGCCTATTATAAAAGGCAATTATCAATATATTCGTTTAACATACACATACTAGGAAGTGGTAAAAGTTTTTTTTACATGTACCCTGAGTGCGAAGGGAGTAAAGGAAGCGACAACATTTGCCAAATGCTATTTCATTTTGTAGAAAATCACTTGCCGGAAAATGTACAAAATCTCCACATATTTGGAGATTCGTGCGGGGGCCAAAATAAAAATTTGACTGTATACCGCTTCATTCATTATTTGGTACACGAGAAGACGAGATTCAAAGATGTCCAATTTACTTACCCGATAAGAGGTCATTCATATACTGAATGTGACCGCAATATGGGACGAATAAAATCTAACTTTTGGGCTGACACTCCCTCAGAATGGGTCAATCATGTTCGAGAGGCTCGTCAAAACCCATCACCGTTTGTGGTTGAAGAAGTTGACTACACATTTTGGAGGAACTGGAAAGCATTTCTAGAATTAACTTATAAAAAGAAACTCCCAGTGCTAATAAGGCCTATGAGAGAAGTAAAAGTGTCAAGCTCTTCTGAACGTCTGATCTACTTCAGAATTAATTATAGCGGCCACTGGGACAGTGTTGCCATAACCTTACCGAAGAGGAAGAGATTTGTTGTTGATGAGAATACTCTTCCAGATGTATCTTTGAAACGTAAGTTAACTGTTTATAACCTATAGGCTAGGACTAGATTATCGTTTGTTGTAAAGCTTTAGTAATTAAGGTACATAATAGGTACATAATTACTTGTCAGAACCATTCAAGTTTTTTTAGCTCAAAAAACTAAGACGTTATACTTTTCCATACAATACCCCAATGTTGCATTTCGTCAAAGTGAACGTGTTTGTACTAATAGATTTATGTGCATGATTACATACAAATTGCCCATATCTAATGAAGAATATGAAGATGCGATGGAAGTGATAAAATTCTGTAAAAATCTTAATGCCATGGAATACTTCAAACATCTGCCTCACTGCACCAAGGAAAAAAAGAAAGCCAAATAATGTGCTAATAACTTGTAAAAATATGTCTAAATAAATTTGGCTTTATTTTAAAGCATTATTAAAAACTTTGATCCAAGTTATTATAGATAAACCTTAGTAACTCGAATTTACAATCTAATGTCTCAGGGGAAAAGGAGTTACAAGCGTGTCTACAACCCCTTTTTCCCCACAGAGTTAGGTAGTTCTTAAGAAAAATATTTTTTATTTTAATAATACTTAGAGTGTTACAAATAAAAATTTAGAATATAATTACGAATTAATTGAATAATTTAATAAAAAATGTTACAAAATAATAATTAATGAAAAATATGTTTAATGTGGTACATTGAATATTGTTTTTCATTGCCCTGAATAGTTTGCTAAAACGCGCTTAACTCCTTTTTCCCCTGTGCCCTTCATTTGGTATGATGTTAATACACGCTTAATAAAGCCAGCAGTGCAAGCGAAGCTAAATAGATACACATTACCACAATATAAGAACGATTTCTTTTAACGTAAGAAAATATGAGACCCGCATTTTTTGTTGTTTTACGTTAGATGGTTAAACAAATTAGGAATGTATACAATCATTCTAAATCTTAAAACTTTACTAGAACACATATCCGACTTGTACCATTAAATAATGAAAACAAATGCATTATATACATTCAAATTATTTATTATTTATTATTATTATACGTACACAATTTTGATTATACAAATAATCCTATAGTTCCTTGACATAAATATTTTATCTGATTTTTCAGAATTGTATTTTAAAGTTTATAAACTGAGTAACGAGAGTTACGCTTATGTATTACACATGTGTTTCATACAGGATATCTGTCACACATGTTACGTTTTCCTAACGTTGACAAACTAAAACTTAATCCATTAAAAACTCGTTAGGCTTATACAAACTGCACCATGTTGCTATAGTACAATTTGATGAGTTGCTAAGTATTGTTAAGCCAGTTACTTGGTGCATAATTCTCTTCGTATTCATCCCTTTGTGGTATATAAATTTACAAATAATAATCCACACACATGATTTTGCTATTTATGAATTATTACTCATTTCACCTTACGTTTAGTGAAAATATTCAACAAATATTTCCGAATAAATTTTAAAATATTTTAAAACATATTAAAACTGTGATATTAGGCACAATCAAATATTTTTCGGTTTGAAAAGTTTTGCTCTGCAGAGAGAAAATCTTTATGATTTGCTACAATAATGAGTTTTTTACTCTAACAACCCTCAAATAGCATGTAACCTTTTATTTATAACTGTTTTATACCTTGTTAACTGATATCTTTTATTGTAATATTTTTCTATAGGCCTTATCTTTATAGAATTAAACTTGAACACAAATTCGCACAAATATTACGTTTATAAGTCAAACGCGTTTTGGTGACATAGTCGCCATATTCAGCTATTCAACCATAACTGCCTTGGAACCTTTTACTTTTAGGAACACGGCCTAGGTGGCATATTTAGGTTTTGAGTTAACCATGGGTTAGGGTTTTAAGGACGATAAAACTAATAACTATGTAAACATTTTCCAGAAGTTACATTAGATGTTCTTGCTTATAAATATATTAACAATTACAATCATAATTACTTGACTAGATCCCTTCTTATATCGAAATCCTATAACTAAATGCCTTAATTATTACATTAGAACTAAAAATACCAACGAACTAATTTACCACAGCTGTTACATTGTACCTGCCTACTACAGTAGCAAAAGTTTCAGAAAGTCTCACTATGGTAACTACTATAATTGATACTTTCTTCGATAACTACCTGCAATATTCACATGGAGGAAGGAATTTGGTTTGCTAAGGGTTCAAGTGTCTCCTCTAGTTAACTTATATTATAATTTAATGAGTTGCTAACTTTAGTAACTTGAAAGTGTTACTGCATTTGCATATTTGTAGTATCAAAGGCAATATTAATTATTCATTACATTTTACCTTTGTTTCACCAGTCTATGACTAATAGTCCGAATGCATCAACGTTTAAAAATATTATTGACCAACGTTCTAAACATATTTTCAAGAAATTCTATACTGCATAATCATCCCGTACAACCAACAGTTTTTTTTTTACAACAGAAACGTAAAATCTATACTCAAACTGAGAAAAGTCTAGGAATTATAAAATATAATTAAAACGACTGCAATAAGTAAGACATAGACCAGAGAGGGAGAGCTTTTCGTAAAGACTATAAATAGAATATCCGCGATAACAAGACCAGAAACACGAAGTCTAACTACGCACGTCACCTTGCCGACATCAGCCATAGCTCAGATGACTTACATTCTACTGTAGAAGCCCTACACATATGCACAAAATGTAGCCTAATGAATGCTACAGAAGAATATGAAATATATAAATAATTAAAAAGAAACCAGATGACATCTAAACGTCTAACTTTTGTTCCACTCCCACCATTTGTATTAATTTTGTCTTTATATTGGTATACAGTGAAAAAAGGGATCTGGAAACTTTTAGGAAAAAATTTCGAACCAAGCAGTGAGTAGCGTAGTCAATTATACATTTCAGTTGAACATGCTTTATAGAGTTTTATTATTTAAATTGATTACTCACATCTTGAATTCTGTAGGCAGCAAATGTGTTATAGAGTTATTAATTTAATAACCTACAATATATCAAGTACTTTAACTTCATGTATCTAAAGATATATAATCAATAGGAAAAGTATATAATTAGTTTGATTTATTCTACTTCCGTAGGTTCTTACAGAACTGTGCGATTAAGAGTTTTGAATTGAATTTCACCAAAGAAACAATGTATTCCAAAGTAAGGCTTAACTAATCCTGTTATGTTTGATAAGTTATTTTCCAAAAAAGTAGAGGGTGCGGAAAACAGTTATTATTTTTCTATGTGGAAAATTTATTTTACAAACTTAGGAAGCTGGCTACTGAAATAAACAAATAGCTGTAAATAGCAACCGCAACAAATAAATTAAAAATAATTTTCTCATTATAAAATTATTAAACATTTATGTTATTTAATATAATTGTTGTTGTTGATATTATTAATCCATAAAGTAATACAATGGATCAATACACATCTGTGTATTAAATATATTGTATATTATAATACTGTATAACAAGAGTCTAAAAAATAATTATGAGCGTTTTGAGTGTAACAATTTAGATAAGTGTATTCTTCAACAGCTTCCCTAATTTGAGGTTAAGTAAAATAAAGGACTGTGTGGTAATAAATTCACCTCTAAAAGTTTCAGTAAATACTAAATTTAGGATGATTTTTTTGTAATAAATTAAATAACTATAAATTCCACAACCAGTCATGTTGGTGTAAAAAGGTTTAAATTGTTAGATTTAGCCACAGTTAATACGCTCAGAAATTGTACTTGCAATTAAACAAAAATATATAATGTTTACTGACGAAAGTCGGTGAGCTTCAGTAAAAGCTGTCATCTTCATCAAAAATAAATAAAACGTAATTGTATTTTTATGCAATGGCCTACTTCAAAGAATATTAAGATTTCATTCAAAGCAGTGTATATTATTACATTACAATGGAGTTTTAATTCATTTTCACAAACGCTTCTATTTGTTATGTTTCATTAAATTTATGGTATGCTGTACTGTAGAGGTTAGCCCACATTGAATGCTATAATATCAATCTGACAAAAGTCGTATTGTTTATTTAATTTACTTCTTGATGCATGATTTTCCATTCCTTCTAACAAAAAACATCTGTTTAGATGTTTAAAACACTTGAACATAGCTTCAGTAGAGCTGAAATTCTATCAGTTACAAGTTGTCACCAGCATACATCCAACTACATGATTTATTTCCACTCGACTTTCATAAAATAATACTGTCACAATCCATGAGTTCACAGTTTACACACGTTAGTACAAAGTAATGCAAATTGTTCTTCCCTTTAAGATGTTGAACCTAGATATAGACATACACCAGTTATACATTCTATATTAATTATAAGATTTACATTGCACTGATACAAAATACATAATGTTATTATTATTTTGAATTTGCACAGTATGTTACGTGGTATAATATAATGGAAAATATACGAAATTAAAAAACAAAAAACTTTTAAAAGCGTAATAAGGGATTAGGGGGCGAAAATATTTTTTCGTACAAAATTATTTTGAAATTTCGGTGGTAAATATGTTTAAAGTAATTAATATTGAAGCGATCAAGATATTTTATTTGTTTCAACCCCTCCTCCCAAATTGCATTATTTACGTATTATTTATAAACTTTTTTTGTAAAACTTTCTTACGCTTCTTACTCGTTCAATTGTGTTATTTACCCACATACACTTTTTGTTTTTAATACTTCAATGTACTCAGTGGATAAATATGCAAAATAATACAAATATATTTGATAAAAGAATTAATTATATTGGTTTATTGTATAGCCTAAAGCATACATTAGTCTCACAATACAACTGGCTTTCACACCCGCTTGGTTACAAAGTGTAGGTATAATAAACAGGTATAGTAAAGTAGGTTCTATAACTTTACTTGGGGCAACTTATTTTATACACCGACTGCAGTATAAGTGAAACATAATTCTATCGAATCAATATAATATAATTTTTTCTTGTGTTTAATCCAAAATTATAGCTACTTGGAAGAATGTTTAATGCATTAGAGAGGACACAAATTATTATTTATTTATATTACTGCCTGGAATTAATTAATTAATCTAAAATTAATATAAGTTTATTCAATTATGTAATAAAACCATTTATTGGTAGTTGTTAGGAAATGTTGGATAGGTTAAAAAAACTAAAATTAAATAATATTTTTTAACTAAAATTGTAATATAAATAAAAAAAATATATTTTTAATTGGTGTTTTACCAAGTTATCAACTGTTTAAAATACTTCGTTTGTACCTTTATACATTGTTTTTTATACAAATGAACAGAAACATTCAAATAAATTATACTTTAAATTTATTTTATTGAACACTGAATTTTATCTCTATATATAATTTCGTAGGCTGAATTTTGAGAGAAAGATTGTGGGAGCTTGGAAGGTCGTACAAAGCTGGGAAATGGCTCAAATTAAAGGTATTGACACGAAGGAGCGGGGAAAATATAGATTTTTCTCAATTTACAACATTTATAGGGGTTGATGAACCAAAAATCTCCATAAGAAATGCATTGCAATGAACCACAGCTGAGTATAATTTGTAAACAAATTTTTTAAAGAAATACACTGCAATGAAAAACAACTGAGTACAAAAATCTCAATAAGAAATACATTCAAATAATGCAACTGCTGACTGTGATTTGTAAACAAACAAATATTTGAAGTTTGTTGAAAGCTTGTTTCAATATAAATAGGATCATTTTCTCCTACAAGCCAATAGTTTAATATATCTATGTTTATATATAATATATATGAAAACCCTAATAAAATAATATGTATCCTACTGTAATCATGCTTTGTTACTAAAGACGAATTTGTAGAATTTATTATAATTGAAAAAATGTAAAGCACTTTGAAATGTAAATTACCTTTGTAAATACATTAAATCACACAATATGTAATTAAAATCTTTACAATATCTATTAAATAATAATGTTAGTGTTATTGACTCATATTAAAAAATTAAATATTTTTCCTGCGTCGTTAGAATAAGTGTTTTAAGACATCCTGAATTATTGCAATTTTAAATATTTTTTTAAGATTTACACTTATAGAATAAAAATCGGACTCTTGTCATTCTATTGAACCGGTTCTATTGAATTTTAACGGAAAACCACTTTAAAATAAGAAGTAAATTCAAACAAATTGGTATAACACAGTAACTCAATGTACATAATATGTTTTTGAAAGTAGATGTAGTATTATGAGTAAGTGATACAGAACAGTTTCAAAATTAAAATCATAATTTAAAAATAAAATTTAATTAGTTCGTTGAACTCTTTATTGTAAAATATTTTGTTTCGGGAGTCTCTAAAATATTATACCGTCTAGGAACGTGAACATTGGCACACATATTGCTTATAGGCGCTAGAGGAGCAATAAGATTTTGTTTAAATATTAGGCCTTTAAATGTCGTAAAGACTCCTAAAACCATAAATATTTTTTGTTATACTTTCCTAAAACTAGAAAGCTGAAATTTGTACATTTATTTTTTACAAGATACATATAAAAAGAAATAAGTTTTACATTTTGTCGCGCTGTGCAAAGGGGTGAAAATGTGATAACATCCCTGAAACTATAAACTATAAGACTCTCCACATAAGTAGATAGACAGTTAAGATTTGGTACATACTAATTTTAAATGCTGCATAGTAAAACATAATAAAATATTCAAGTTAAATAGTTGTATCTAGTAAGTAAAATGGGTTGTGATAGTCATTTTACAATAAATTGTTATTCTTTCCATGAAGATATAGAGCTGTTGTTTGACACATTTGTTTCATAAGTGGTAAATTGGAAGATTAATGCACTAGCAGTTCAATTACTTGGGACAGGAAACTCGGATCTTATGTCAGATTTTTTTTAAACAATTATTGCGCCCGATATTAGTTTCATATACGTTTCCTTTTTTGTGAGCGAAGCCACGGGTACCTGTTCAGAATCAATACATGTAATACATGCAAGCGTGGTTTGTCTATGCGTGCCACTATGACACCAAAACCTACCTCTCACAGTCTCATGGGGGTTATAATCTATGGTAGTCTTTCATCCTATTATAGATGCAGAAGGTTTTGGTTTAGAACTGCGAGAGATAGGTTTGTAGATGGGCGTCAAAAGCACCAATGGTCTTCTTATTTAAAGCAGATGGGAATAGTGTCGAAGTGCAATTTCAACACTAACTTGAGTGTTCTGCATGTGTGTAAGAAGGGGCGCGTCATGAATAAATTAGAAGAATATACAATCTACAAAGCCAGAATAAGTACAGCACCGCATTTACTAATCGACCACTTAATTGTCCTTTCAATCCAATATAATATTTGATGCCATCATTGATGCCGAAAGGAAGGGACATAGCAAGAAAACAAGATAACTGCAGGTATAAACAGCTTCAGTAGAATACGAAATATGTTTGAACTTTGAAGTTTTGTTGATCTCCCCACGGAGTTAAATATTTATTTCTATTAACTGTTTTTGTGTTCTTTAAGTGTTTACTTGAGGATGCCTGAAACCGCGGTCGTAAAATAACAATTGAGAAAAAGGAAGGATTAGTTGACGTAATAAATTAAGGTAAAAGTAATTAGAATATTCTATCACTAAACCGTAGTCTAAACCATGGAATTTAAAAATCCATCCTGTCAACAATAGCAATCATTGCAACAATGTAATTTTGCACCTGTTAAGATTAGAGTTTAGATTTAAGAAATAAATATAATTAAAATAAAGTTTAGAATATTTTAGAATTTACTAGCCCAAGACGAAGACACAGAAAGTGGAGCATCATTGTGTAATAAAGCAGAAAGTTATGAAATAGCTGACTCGAACAAGACACACTTACAAAGAAACAATTGGATAATCTGACAAACTATAAAAGGGTCATACTGACTTAGATCTAGGAGCAGTATTTTTGTGTGCTGGGCGGAGACTCTGTGGGACAGGGCTAGTGCTTTCTGCGGAAGGCAGAAAACATTGCTGGTCGGGAAGGACCAGTATTTTTGTGTGCCAGGCAGAGACTCTGTGGGACAGAGTGGGTCTTCGTGTGAAGCGGAGAAAACGCTGCTGGTCGGGAAGCGACCATTTTTGTGCTTGGAGAACTCCAGTCAGAGAGCTAGGTAGGTAAACAGATTGTCAGATATTCATCGTTTAAGTTTCTTGTATTTAAAAATTAAAGTAGAAGATCATTTGAGCCAGCTTGACAAACATAGTTATTTCTGTGAGTGTTTCGTCTTGGGGTAGCATTGCCAAATTAATTAGTTAGAGTATTAAAGTTGATTAATGTTAAAAGAATCAGTTATTCATTTTAGTTTTGTTTGTAGAGAGTGTAAAAATAATAGTCTACCACTGAACCATCTGTTAGTATAATATAATAAATTGTAAAACGTACGGACTTGTTTATTTCTATGATAATTCTCCTTGAACCTTAGTGTAGCTTGATTTGTGAACCCTGGTTATAATCTAAGATATTTCCACCCCTAACAAATGGGCATCGGCCGGTGTTCAGTTTTTACTGGAACAGTAAAGTGGCATTAAATTTTTGTTGACGGATAGGCCGTATTTTTCAGTCTTGTCTTTGTACGGAGAAAGTAGTATGTTCGAGTAGCAGTTCATTAAGGTTCATGATTAAATTTTTGGGTGAAAATATTTATATGGTTCGTAATATGTATGTTAGAACATTTTATATGTTACTGTAAGGTTTTGTTTTTTTATTAAACTTAGTAATTTGCGGGATTATTATATTGCGTAGTAGCAAGTAGCGAAAGGAGTCCTATAAATATTTCTGATTTGATTTTCGTTTATTTATTTTTAAAAAAGTATTTTTTTTTTGATTGTTTAAGAATATTTATAAAAAAAATTATTATTTCGATAGTTTATAAATGTACTGAGTAGTATGATTCTTTTCATTTTATAAGTATTTTTTTTTTACTGTGCCTTTTGTGTTAGGGTTAAATGATAAATTATAATACATTTTGAATTACCGAGTTAACAAATTTCAGTTGTTATTTTAGATAATGTCTCATAATTATTAATTATTTCTTTTTAGTGTGATATATTATTCATTTTTGATGTGATCTGGTTTCTTAAGAATTAAGTTAAATTTTATATTATTGAGTTTAAAGAATATAAAGACATTATTTTGATAACTTTTTTTTTAAGGTAAGGCTAATCTTGCTGTGAATTTTATGATTTTTATTTTTACGTAATTTGTGTAGGCTTATAGAAACAGCAATTATTGAATTACGCCCTTGTTTATAATAAAAGAAATTTTTAATTTATCTTTATTTCATTTCATTAAAAGTTTATAGCTTCAAAGATTTATTTTTGTTTACTTTGGAATTAGACGATTGATGATTATTAATGTGTGTGTAGTGTATTTTGACATAAGTTTGTTTGATTGCTGATTTATTAATTTGATGAATGTAGGGATATTATATGTTGGTGAAAGTTATGTTATGTAATTTGTTATTTTATAAACAAGAGTATATATTTTGTGTTATATTACGCTAATGTGAAAGCTGTGTTAAGTTAAGTGGTGATATACTGTACAGTGTAAAATATTCCAGTGAAAGAAATTAAGTGAAGGAATATAGATATATTTAGAGTGGGTGGATTATTACAAGCGACGGTGTTTTTACTAAAGGGAAACAGTATCGCGAAGGTCGCATTGTTGTTTTTTTTATTATTTAAAATTGTTGCATCTTTCTTTCCTCGTACTTTATGGTCTTTCCGGGTACGGCCTACAATTTTGGTAACAAGATATCTGTGTTTTAAATTTGATGAACTAAGTAGTTGGATTTAACACAGGTTAGTTTCCAAGTTGGGCGCTATCTATGGTGTGCGTGTTACGCGATATCGGCATTGGAATGTGTTGACGCTGCGCGTTGCTCCTTCAATGAATGAGTACACACTCGTAGTATCTGACGCAAGCAATTCCATTCCGTTTATTTTTTTTTACTATTCAACAGCATTTAAACAATTTTTGTAGATGAATTTGTCGCTGGCTGAAATAAAATCTTTACGGAAGGAGGACGCAATTAAGGTTTTCCAACAGTTAGGTTTACGTGTTCCGGACCAAGCGGATCTTGAGTTTTTAAGATCGACTTTGCGCTTGATCACAATTAGGTTGAATGCGGGTATGAGCTTGGGTGAAGCAACTCGCGAATACGGTAATTGTGTAGTAGAACAGCACGAGGAACGGAAGGCAAGGACGGTAACCTTTGACGAATCTCACATTTACGATACGGTTGAATTTGAGAACGGAACGGGGGAACTTGCTGCAGCGGGTAGGCCTAACACGTGTAGTACTAGTAGTTTACCTATACCACGGACTATGGCGGAGCGCTTACCTTTCTTTGATCCAGGTAGATTCCGGGGTACTACGGGGGAGGATATTTTGAGCCACGTGACGCGGTTTGAGCGGGCGTCTTTAGCTAACGGATGGACGGATGAGAAAAAACTAATATATTTTCCCATGTATTTGGAGGGAGTTGCGTTGTCATGCTATGAAAATTTTGAGCGTAAACATATAGGTTTCACGTGGGCCGAATTGAAGGGGATGTTTACGGACGTGTTTGCTCCCACTCAGGAGAAAGAAATGATTCTGATGAAGTTAAATAATCGGGTACAGTTGTCACACGAGTCGGTCATACAGTATTGGGCGGATATAGAGCTTTTGTGCGCACGAGTGGATGGGGAAATGCCGGAACAAAAGTTATGCGCGTATATACTAAAGGGGTTGAATCCAGCGTTGTTGCAACAGATAGCGATGCTGGACAATACAACACTCAAGAAGTTGGGGGCCAACATCAAAGCGTACGAAAGGGCTGCTTATTTGATGCGCGAGCGTTTAGGATGTCATTCTGCACCTGATTCGGCAGACAGAAGAATGGAGGAAATGGATGCAAAAATAAACAAGGTCATGGCAATGTTGGATAGGATGCAGGTAACGACGGGCAGTGGAAGGGACGCATACAATCCTAGGAACGAGGACACGCGGAGGGATCATAGCAGCGGCAGGGAGCGGTTTCCAGCAAGCAGATCACCACGCAGAGGAGAGTTTTATGGGCGGCAAGGAGAAGACGCAGCAAGAGACAGTAGGGTAGCACGGGATCACTATCGAACTAGCAGGTCACCGCGTAGGGAGCCAAATACCAGCGGGCGTTGGGCTCGAGAGCACAACGAAGGTAGCAGGAGTTATGCAATGGAGAGGCGACCGACTTTGGCACAGCGTGATGGCTACCGACTAGAGCGACCTCGAGGGTGTTTTGTTTGCGGAAAGACGGTTCACTTCGCGAGAGACTGCGGCAGAGGTTATCCAAAAAAAAACTACTAGGGCCAGGGATACCACAGCGGTATTCCACAAGGTCACAAGAGTCTCGGAAACATGATGTATTGTTACTGCAAGGCAAGCGGGAGATGACGAGGGAGGAGTTCTAGTGGAAGGCGGACAGAAGGAGTGAACAGCGCAGGCATTTGGATTTCGTCAGACGACAATTAACTGCTAATCGGGAGACAGAGGACACACACGGGAATAGAATAGGACATACACAGTCGAGCAACAGTAGCGGATTCAGCAGTTTTGAGACAAGGTCACTGTCAGGCGAACCAAGCCGTCACGACGCAATTTCACCTCCAGTGAAAAAGCGAACGAGTAAAGAGGGCCCAGTAATATTGCATACACATGGACGACAAGGAAAGGATCAGGTGTTGCATGTCATGGGGAGCCTTGGAAGAGTCTCTACGCAAATATTGCTGGATACAAGAAGCACTGTATCTTGTGTAAATGGCAGGTTCGGGGATTGTACTACACCATTGGAGGCAGACGACACTATTTTGACATCGGCGGATGGCGGCCAGATAGCGGTTACAGGAAGAGCGACGGCCTTACTAAACATCCAGGGTGTATCGTATGCGCAGGCTGTGTACGTAGTGAGTAACCTGGCATGTGACATCATATTAGGTAACGATTTTTTAGTGGCAAACAAGGCATTGATTAGCTACGAGGCCAGGACGGTGCACTTACAAGGAAGGTTGCTGCACTTACGATGATCATGTTTTGACGTTCAGGGAGCGGCGCGGGTTGCAAAAATTACAGCGCAAAACGCTTATACACGAGAGGACATAACGTTGCAACCACATAGTACGATGTGCTTCGAGCCACGGTTGAACGTACAAGAAGAGAATGGCTTACGCTACGAATTCGAGCCGACGGTGGAGATGATGGAGCGGCGAGGATTGCATGTATGTGCGATTACGGCGGAGACACCTGTGAAGCTGCAGATCACGAACCCAAAAACGATTTCAAGCAGGGTGCTGTTGACCACGGACTTAGGCCGAGTTACGTTCTCCAATGACACAACATTCTGCGCAGCTGGTGACGCCCGGCCAATGACAGAGGATATTCTGCATCCAACATTCAATGTGAATCTAGGCAGTTCATCATTACAGGATTTGGCAGGAAATAATATCGACATAAATCCAAATTTGGATCGGGAACAGTTTGCAGCAGCCACAGAGTTAATTAGCAAATATGTACATCTATTCGCGCGTGGACCGGAGGACATACAGGAAGCAAGGATGCCTCCGTACAAAATCAGGATGAAGGACGATACACCCATCGCATTGCCTCCTTATCGGTTAAGTTTGGCAGAAAGAACGGAGTTGGATAGGCAAGTAGAGGCACTCAAGGAAGCGGGCGTGATAGAGGATTCACAGAGCGCGTTCGCAGCACCAGCATTTCTTGTAAAGAAACCAGGGAACCAGTGGAGGATGGTAGTCGATTACCGGAAGCTGAATGAGAACGTGCAGCCGGATAGATTTCCGTTACCAAGGACCGACACTATCTTTGATACGTTAGGGGGTGCAACATACTTCTCTTCTATGGACATCAATCAGGCGTTCTTCCAACAGCCTATAGCTAAAGAGGACAGGCAGTACACTGCTTTCGTAACGCACAGGGGTTTGTTTCAGTACACGAGGTTGCCAATGGGAATGCGAAACTCTTCAAATTCTTTTCAAAGGAGTATGAACAGGCTATTTGCAGGAATACTTTATCAGGGGATGATTACATATGTTGACGATCTAGTGTCATATGGGGCAACATTTGAAAATCAGCTGGAATCATTAAAAGCGGTATTTAGAAGATTGGATTCAGCGAATTTGAAACTAAAAACTTCAAAATGCCACTTTTTCTATACGAACATAGATGTACTGGGCCACAATATGTCTGCGGAAGGGATACGTCCATTGGAAAAGAATTTGAAGGCAATTATGGAATTCCCGCAGCCGGTAGCAACGAGGGATGTGAGAAGTTTCTTGGGGGCAGCTTCCTACTATCGCAAGTTTATTCACAAATTCAGCGACATTGCAAGACCACTGACGGATTTGACGCAAAAGGAAAGCGCAGACAAGAAGGTGATACGATGGACGCAAGATGAAGAGACGGCATTCCAGACACTCAAAACAGCGCTTACGACGCCACCGGTTTTGGCTAGTTACAACGAGGATAGGCACTCGGTAATATCGTGCGACGCGAGCAGGCATGGGATAGGAGGCGTGCTTTCACAATATCAAGAAGACGGGACGCTAAAGCCCTTTGGTTATGTTAGTAGACGGCTTACAGGCACGGAAGGGAGTGGACCGTGTCAGAGATCGAATTACTAAGTGTTGTATATACAGTGAATTATTTCCGACCTTTCATTTACGGCAAACATTTCACGGTTTTTATTGATCATGCAAGTTTGCAATACTACAGAAACATAAAGACTTTAAGTTCAAGGTTGAACAGACTCGTTATGAAATTGATAGACTATGACTTTGAAATAAAACATAAGCCAGGAACAGCTATGAGGGTGCCAGATGGTTTGAGTAGGAGCCCAAATGATGCGTGTATCGATATCCCGGAAATGAGATCAGAATTTCAAATAAACAACATCGAAATGATAAATATAGAAACTCGAAAATTGCAAGACGAGTACTTGTATCAGATTAGGCAGGCGATATTGGACCCAACGAACGCTGACAAAGCACACCTGCGGACCTCAAGGTTATATATGATCAGTGAAAACGTACTGTACTATAAACAGTTCGCGAATGAATACTATGACGGCGGATGTTATTCGATATGTTAAGGCATGTCATTTGTGCCAGACTATGAAGACTTCCAGGCAAAAACGGAAGGGGTTTCTACAGCCAATTGTGCCACACGTGAAGCCATTTACGAAGCTCACGTTGGATTATTTGGGTCCGCTACCTAAGTCAAACAAGAAGTCGTATATTCTTGTCGCTACCGATAATACAACAAGATTCGCAATAGTCAAGGCAACAGGGAAGGCGGACGCGTGTACTACGGCGAATTTTTTGTTAAACGACATATTACCGATATACGGTATGTCCGCAAATATCCAGACAGACAGGGGGACTCACTTCGTAGCGGAATCATTGAAACAATTATACAGAGCTTTGGGGATAGTACAACAAACTTCGACTGCATACAGACCACAGACTCAAGGTATTACCGAACGATTTAATTCGACCTTGGTAAACATGCTGCGCTGTTATGTTAATGAAAAGCAGAATAACTGGCAGAGGTACGTGAAACTGGTGACATTGGCTTACAATTCAGCAAAACATGCATCTACAGGACACTCTCCTTTCTTCCTGCTCCACGGGTTTGAACCGAACCAGCCCATAGATTTGGCGATTCTCCCCTGTATACCGGACCATGACACGTTAGCAGCATTGAGAACAATACATGAAGTGCGACAGGACTTACCCAGGATTATGGCACAAACGCAGAACAAACAGTGTGAGCGATACAACGACGGACGTGAGTTGGGAGAATATCAAGTCGGAGAGCAGGTGTTGGTCAAAGAGCCAAAGAAGGCAAATAAACTAACCCAGGATTATTCGGGACCATACACGGTACTACGGAAAGTCTCGCCTTTGAACTACGAGCTAGAGTTGTACAGGTACGGGTGGTTGCATCCGGAGGTGATACATGTAGCACGGATGAAGAAGTACAACATTTGAGGATAACGCATAAGTTAAAATATAGTGTACCATGTAGTGTAGGGCATAGTATAAGCATAGAGGAAGGGAGAATTATAGCATTTAAAATTTTGTTTAGGTAAGGTATAAGATATTTTTTTCATTTTAAACATTGTCTTTATTTTAAAACATAGTTTTTTTTTTTTTTTTTTTTTTTTTGACACCTTTAAGGCGAAACAACCACAGTAATATTATGGTAATTAATAGTTTTTGGTGTTTTATTTCTATGATGAATATTGAACATGAAGTTTTCCTAGTTCCAGCCAGCGATAGTTAGAGGTGACAGAACGTGTTCTCCGATAATAATTGCTACAAGTATGTTCTAGAATGATTACTTGTATGGCAACAGCAATGAGCACCAGCCATCGGGGAAGTGCAGAGAGCGACCCAGGAGATATAGCGGCATTCAGTCTCCACGCACGACCTGAACAACAGTAGCGGACATCGTACACAAGGGCCATATCCATTCTTCGGGGACCTCTTTCATTGGTTTTGTGGCACAGCAACGGAAGAAAGAACACAGCCTATGAAGAAATGGACGGCGCTTACGGGATCCAGGAATGTGTTTCATGCCTCGACAGCTGATAGCGGGGTCGCTATCTGAAGGGTGCGCCGGTTCCTTTCCCCCAAACCCCATTTTCCCCAGACATTTAATATTTGTAGTTTTAGATATATGGTTAGATTGTTATAATTGTTGAATTGATATGTTGTTAGATTTTTGTATTGGTACATGGTAAAATTGAAGAGCATGATTATATTTTAGGGTATTTTATGAAGAGGGAGAATTTTGTGTATTAGATTTTAGGTTATTAATATTATGAGAAATAAGAATAAATATATTAAATAGGGTAGTAGCAAAGAGGACACCCCCCAGGGATTTTTCCGGACTGTAGCAAATGTCGGGGACGACATTTTTCTGAAGGGGTGTTGTTAAGATTAGAGGGTAGATTTAAGAAATAAATATAATTAAAATAAAGTTTAAAATAGTTTAGAATTTACTAGCCCAAGACGAAGACACAGAAAGTGGAGCATCATTGTGTAATAGAGCAGAAAGTTATGAAATAGCTGACTCGAACAAGACACACTTACAAATAAACAATTGGATAATCTGACAAACTATAAAAGGGTCATAATGACCTAGATCTAGGAGCAGTATTTTTGTGTGCCGGGCGGAGACTCTGTGGGACAGGGCTACTAGTGCTGTCTGCGGAAGGCAGAAAACATTGCTGGTCGGGAAGGACCAGTATTTTTGTGTGCCAGGCAGAGACTCTGT
>JAGFPH010000307.1:106175-210492 GCA_018207615.1 Philaenus spumarius
TCCTAGTCAAATGTAAAATGTGTCAATTAAGAACTTTCTTTAGGTACCGTACACCGTATAATTTGTTCTTCAATTCATTTAAAACAGATGCACAGGTACCACATTTACTTTCAAGTATTGTTATAACAATAATAATTAATTATTAGTATCGTTCAATAATATTAAGAAACAATCAATCATATTTCAGTAAAAAAAACTTATAATCATTTAAAATAATATTTACCTAGTTGTTACAAGTGGCGTGATTTCCTCTGACAAATACTCTCGAATTGATTGCTTTCGGATATTTTATTCTTTACACGTCTAGATCCAACAATATTGTCCTTCATTCTCCTTCCTCCCCAACTCTTAGCCTTAGTGGTTAGATTTGCTGTTTTTTCCAACAACTAGAACTTTTGTAATTGGTTATCAATTCCATCAATTCTTTTCTTCTATAAGTTATAATATATGGTGAAACTTTGTCAATTGTACAACTTTTGCGGCGTTATAACAGAAATGTTAGGAATCGGGTTAGGGCTGGTACCAAGAAAACTATATTTAGCGAGGGCCTACAGTTGGAGACTGCTCAACCTTTTTAAAATTAATACCTACTCCTATCGTGTGACCCCTCATTTGAAAATTTTCCTTTTTGTTTATTTATTACCATTTTGAATAGGGTTAAGATAGAAACTTTTAGTTTCCATTGTTTGTTTTATTTTATCAATACCTTTAAAATAAGTTGTCACACGATATAGGTACATTTAAATTTATTTAGGGTGCAAAGTTGAATCGTGCATAAAAAAGTAAATGAAACATCATACTTGTAAACATTTTATGAACTTATCTTTTCTCTACCCACTCAATAAACAGTAAGAGGTATCTCCAGATTAAAAACTAATCCTGTATAAACAATTTAATTATTCGAAATAAAATTAAAATGTTTATAAAATAATACAAATAATATTAATTAATAATTTTTTTGTTGTATATATATTAAGTAACTTAGCAAAAATAAATTATAATTAAATAATCTTTTATTTAATTTATTGATATAAATTAGAAAACAATTATAAATTTGGTGACAAACTTGTGTCCATCACAGGTTTTTTTATAATTTTTAATTAAACATTTTTAGCAAATGTAAAGTTAATATTAAACTTACTTGTGGAATTTTTATTGGTTTTGTGTATGTATTGTTTTTTTCAGGGTCTTATAAAACTTTGAAAGAAATTACTAAAATTTCATTATATAACTTAATTAAAGAATATCAGAGTAAAAACGGAATATTTTCATAAACAAACTGAATATTTCTGGAGGGAAAGAGTTAACCAAATGTCCATTTGGTGAATTTGGCCGATTTAAGCATATTTTAAGTCCGAATTTAGGCAAAAATGTGCAGCTGTCAAAAACATGGAAGATCGTTTTCTTAATCGTTACGAACACCGGCTTAACAATAAAATTTATTTTGACATTTGGATTACAGAGAAACTCAAGGAAAGAGTTTTGTAAATTAAGTGATTGTTCAAGTATTTATTCTTTATCGTCTGAGATAAACGAAGATGAAATGCTGAAATTAACAGGTTAATGTATATACCTTTAAGCTATAGGCCTACATTCCGAAGAAGCGAAACTGTATGGCATTAAACTTATGTAGTGTAACATCTTACTAATTTACACGCATATCTTTATGCAGGAAAATGAATTAATAACATAGTTTTATATGAAATTTTAAAATAACTTTATCCCTACAAACCTGTAATTCGTCTAGGCAACCTATCCAACACTTTCGTTATTTGAACTTGTAGAAGAACTATTGAAAAGGAACTTTTGTTGGGACAGTCAAAAAAGATAATAAAGTAATCCAAGATGCATTGATGGTAACTCTTTATGGATTGAATAGACATATTTTACTTCTAAGCTTCGTACATAAAACATTCATAGCAGAATCTAAATATTCAAGCGAAAAAGAAGATAGAGGTAGTCCTTTTATTACACTACAAAGTGTGGGGTAGATTTATTAGACAAATTACAAATTAGATTTTTGGCCCAGTTTTTACTTCAAGAATAAAATCCAGGCACTGGCCCCTTGCTGTTATATTAATATAACTTATATTGTAAGTATAAACATATTTATAATTTACATGAGTTATACGAGCATACCAATCATGAGAAGATTTGAATACTTGAAACAGTTATGTTAACAGCTCATTGTTACCCATCTTCAAACTAGAATAACAGATACCATGATCCTACACCGAGATTTAAAATTAAGCAGACCATCAAATAGAGCAAGAATAACAGAGAAAAGTCTCATGTGATCAGTTGACCAAGAGGAAAACACATAAAACATTCCCTTTTAGGGTTTTGTTTTACATAATAAACTACTAAATTACAACCATACCTAGATGTCTGTTGTAAACTCTACTGAATTTAGTTAAATTCAGTTTGCGCTGCTGACGGTAGAAGGAAGTGCAAAGCTGGTATTTTAGGTTATAAACCCGTAGACGACAATGCATTAGATTGGGGTAGAACCACAACTTTTTAGATTATAAACTGTTTGAAGGTACGAGATTAATTTCTTACGAGTCATAGTCACCGTGCCGATGCAAAAGACTACATTATACATTACTACACACATTCTTAAAATTCAAAAAACAACCATTAATATTTCAAATATTTAACTAAACATTTGCGTTATATAATTTATCATGAAATATTACCTCTATAATAACTATACCTATTAAACTAGTAACAATACTGCACTCTTTTAAACGCTTTAAAGGTAATTTGAATGTTTGCAGAAATTTGTATTTGTATTCTGTACAAAACAAGCAACTCTAACAAACAAACTGCAGAACCTAATCTACATGTGTTTAATATAATTAACATTAAAATGGAACTTGGTAATAGAACCGGTAATGGAATGTAGTTGACATAAAATTAAAACATTAATTAAATATAGATGCGATAAAATACTAATGTGGTTAATTTATAATATTAAGTAAGTATTTACAAGTCCCTCTTAACACTCAAGTATTAACTTTACTATACTAAGAATTTGAATTTCTATTTCCTGTATTGTGAAATAATTGTTAATCGTCGTTAAAAAACTATTTGATAAAATATTTTTGAAGTGATAACTTCTATTGGCCCGTTAGGGACTTCCGCTTGACTGTGTTTCTGAAATCTCGCATCACGTAAACTTTTTGCGTGGACACAAGTCAGAGCGTGAAGAGGGGATAGGCGATACATAGTAGGCCTATATATAAACAAGTAAGAGAGTGTAGAGGGAATAGACGATACATAGTATGTAATAATACGTTATTTTAATTATTATAATATATTAATATAGGAGTGCATACACTAATACCTCACTCAAAATCATTAGTCACTAAATAAATACTGCTTACATTGTAATAATCACTATTTTTCTCATACTTATTATAATTATAATAATACTAGCTGACCCGTGCGAATATTTCGCAAGTTCGTAGTAGGCCTACATTTACCTGATTTAATCCTGTTAATTAAGTTTATTTATTTACATTGGTTTATAATAAATAACAGTTTCCCTATACAATCTTACAGTGTAAACAATCTAACTAACAGCTGTCGTGCTAGTCAAACATATGGTTAATAGATGGCGCCTTTCATTAGGAACATACAAAGTATAATATAAAAGTTTTTTAAATCAATTTTTGTTATTAAAACATGAATTTTAAGCTGTTTGTCTATTTTTCCGGTGTAGCTGTTAAGGAAAGCTTTAAAATGATGCCTCATTCATGTAACTTAATGATGTATTAAGGAAGTTATGGCGTACCGACAAAAAAATGGCCTTGAGAAATAATATATGCGATTACTATATTATAATTATTATGTTATATTATTATAATTATGCAATTTCAAAATATGATATAATATTTTTTGACAATATATTGACTTGTGTAGGCCTAATTTGTTGACCTTTATTCTGCTCTAACATTAATAGTGATACAAATATAAATCGGTCATAGAAGTTATCAATTCCAACGTGTGGTCTTAAGCACACAAAATGATTTTTTTTACTCTATGTTTTTAATTTGATTGAATTAAACTTTAATTAGTTTGTCATATATAATTTGTACTTTAAGTAATAATAAAATTACACTCTGTTTAGATTTCTTTTGAAAAAACCAATAGTAGACAGTCCAACCACAATTATTATTTAATATCAGATAAATGATAGCTTTAACTACATATTTACAATACTATAAAAAATTAAACTGTATTTCAATATGATAAGAAATATAAATCCATAAATGTGTTTAGAAAATGCAATATTTCTTTGTCTAAACACAATATGATATATTTAAATTGTGAAAGATAAATACAAATTCATGTCTAGCTGTATTACTTAATCAAGTGTACAATTACATGATTCTGTATTAAATAAAATAATTTATCACTTACAGAATCCAGATTATATTGAAATTTAGGTTTTCTTGCATTTATAAACAAAACATATTGGTGATGGATTTTCTGAGGTCAACATTTATGTTTTTTTTTTTTAATTATGCGTAAGTAAGAAATCTGAAGCACCTAGTATTTTTACGAAAGGACGACTTGAAATACTAAGTGATACTTAATTTTTCTATGAATTTCTACAGAGCAAGCTAGAACGTAACATCTACATAATATAAATATATATAAAACATTGAGTAAAAAAAGAAGAGAATAAAACAGTTATTCACTTTTTTAATATTCAGATTTGCTATAAAAAATGTTTACATATTTTTATAACGTGTTAGTAATATCTTATACTAGCTGACCCGTACGGCGTTGCCAGTGGTGGTTGGTATTTTCAGTCTTTTTAACGTAATTGTATTCTTTTTACGTGTTCAGTCAGTGAGTTTTATTTTGCTTTGATATATATATATATATAGATCTTAAATTATAAAAGCACTATTGTCATAATAATAAAAGATCTGAAATTATGATTTTAGTAACTTTGATCCCCCCCAAACCCCTCCTAAAATTTAGAAATTTTTCATACCCTTTCTTAGTGAGCACCTATGGCCTTAGAGGAAGCTACATACCAAATTTCATTCCAATCCGTTCGGTAGTTTTGAAGAAATCGTGATTTAATAACTTTGATCCCCAAACCCCTCTAAAATTTCGAATTTTTTCAAACCCTTTCTTAGTAAGCACCTATGGCCCTAGAGGAAGCTACATACCAAATTTCATTCCAATCCATTCGGTAGTTTTGAAGAAATCGTGATTTAATAAATTTGATCCCCCCAAACCCCACCTAAAATTTGGAATTTTTTCAAACCCTTTCTTGGTAATCATCTATGTCCCTAGAGGAAGCTACATACCAAATTTCATTCCAATCCATTCGGTAGTTTTGAAGAAATCGTTTTTTAACAACTTTGATCCCCCCAAACCGAACCTAAAATTTCGAATTTTTTCAAACCCTTTCTTAGTGAGCACCTATGGCCCTAGAGGAAGCTAAATACCAAATTTCATTCCAATCCATTAGGTAGTTTTGAAGAAATCGTTTTTTAACAACTTTTATCCCCCCAAACCCCCCTAAAATTTCGAATTTTTTCAAACCCTTTCTTAGTGAGCACCTATGGCCCTAGAGGAAGCTGCATACCAAATTTCATTCCAATCCGTTCGATAGTTTTGAAGAAATCGTGATTTAATAACTTTGATCCCCCCCAAACCCCCCCTAAAATTTCCAATTTTTTAAAACCCTTTTTTAGTGAGCACCTATGGCCCTAGAGGAAGCTACATACCAAATTTCATTCCAATCCGTTCGGTAGTTTTGAAGAAATCGTGATGAGTGAGCAGTGGGTTTTGGCTTTTATATATATAGATTACTAGTGGACTCTGCATGCTTCGCTATTGCTTGATTTCAATATATGATTAGATTAAATTATCAAACACAATTTAGTGAGTGTAGTGAACAATTAATTTTCAAGTGACTTGTGTTTAAAATAAGATTATTATGATCAGTTTTGGTGGTATCGTGAATATTAAACACATAGATATTTATTGATTTAATGCTAGTTATCTTATTTCATCCCTTTGACTAAAGTAATCGAATTTCAAATGTGATTTTGTATCACTTAAGAATGATATTAAATAATTTAAGCTGTACAGCTTGTAGGAAGTTAGTTTAACTTATATTTATTGTATAGGGGTGGCAACCCTATTTCAACTCCTTAATCTCTTATCACGCCTAGCATTACTATGGATAAACTGTGGAATTTCTATTGAAATCGGTAGAATAGTTTTTGAATTTATAGAGGACAAAGAAACAAATAAACATTAATTTGTATGCACTTAGATGAGTGATAAAATATGGTTTTTATTACCTAGGACTGGTATATTATTCTGTTTTCTTGTTTTGTGTATTCGTTATCTTTATACTCACTCAAATAATCAGAGGTGTGTATAATATGAGATACAGACAAAATAAAATATATTAACATTTGTTAAACTGAATTGTATACATTTAAAAAGTCATATATAGTAATAATAATAATACATTTATTATTTCCTAAACTAAGTCTAACTCAACTAGTTTGTAAATTTTCAAAGAGAAAAACGCACTTAAATCTCTCTACATATTTAAACAGTAAATTTGTTTAAACTTACTAAAATTGAAACGTCTGGGAAAAACATACTTCGATGAAAAATATTTACGTATTATTTATATAATTGTATTCACATTGTATGCCTGTTGTACATCCTGAATATAATATCTTTTTATTTCAATGGGATGTATTATACAAAAAGTCTGTACCTAGCCACTATTTTAAAGATGAACTTGACATATACCATTTTACTTTCGTAAACCTTGTGTGTGTAAATCTATTTGCAATTCTATTACTGTACATAAACAATAAATAATAAAACAAAAAATAAGGTTTTGTTCGTAAGGTTTGGTTATCCTTCGAAATCATTAGATGTTTTTATATAAATGTATCAAACTTACAGGACCTAGTTTTAACAACTAACTAGAAACAGTTTAGATCCACTTCATATATATATATATTTATTTATTTATTGTTATTACTATATTCATTGCAGTTTTATTTATTAGTCCACTGTTCAAGTAGGTATTACTGGTGTTTTTACTATTACTTAGTATTGTATACACGCATGCTTGCCAAAGATTGGCCGTCCCTAATATCTTTGGCCGTCCCATATTTTTTGACATTATTATTTACATTAATTTAACCTAAATTTAAAACAAATGTTTGTCAGGTTCGTTGAAAATAGTCACAGGGATTCCATTTGTTGAAATTTTTATATTTTATGCATTCATTTAAATCTACACACAGATTTAAATCTCTATTAAACAAGTTAGTTTTAAAATAAATACAAATTTTGCGTGCTTTCCGTATTTAACGTTTTTGTTGTATTTTGTAATAATTTGTGTTACTGTTTTAGTTTTTTAACTAACGTTTCCCGTAGTTACTTTTGATGAAATCATGTTTTACATTCTTTATAAACGATAGAAAGCTTAACCTGAAACACTTAAGACAAGTTTCTTTGAGTTTTTAAATTAACTCTAACTGTAATTACAAAAATCAGTTGTAATTTATCTTATTATGGAATGTTTTATTTTCATTTATATAATGTTCATCAGTAAAAGTGTTTTTAGTTTTAAAAGAAAATTGCAAATCAATCTTGCAAATCAATTCTACAGTAATCATTGTGACAGTTTATAGCCCAGTCGGTATAGGTTAAAACTACCAGTAATTTGCAATATGGCTGTTTTTTTTATAAGTACCTTAAAGTATGTACATTAACATAAAAAAGAGTTTACCAGTCTATCGATTTCCCAAAGTCGAAAAAAAAAACGATTATCATATTTTTTTTTTTGATTATCCCTAATATTTCGAGCTATGATGAAGATAGAGAAAAATAAAAATACCACCGTGTAGGGGAGGTATTTTTCAATAAAAAGGTCATATGTATTTATTTCCTCCGAGCAATGGTTTGTCTGGAAAAAATCGATAATGCAGGTATGTATTTTGCAGCAGGGGAAATCAATAAAAGGGGACATCTAATTCATTTATGAAGCGTTGGCTAATTCTAAATTGGCCAAATTTAGACTTTGGGAAATCGATAGACTGGTAAACTTTTTTTTATGTTAATCTACATACTTGAATGTACTTATAAAAAAAATCAGCCGTTTGTAAATTACTGGAACTTTTGGTCTAAAATTACCTCTACCGACTGGCCTATTATTCATTTAGCAAATGCAATAAGTAAGCATATGTCGTTGTGAGAGCCCACGAATTATCAGCTGTTTAAGTTTCTTTCAGGAAATTTTATTCGTTCCTTAAAGTTTTCCTACACGAAAACGAATTAATTTTACCAGTTCAATGTCTTAAATTTTTTGGAACCATTCAATTATAATAAGATATAATTTTCAATTTAAAAATAATTTGGAAACCTTAAAAAAGCTATAATGTATTATTTACAAAATATAACGATATACAACACATTGCCTGAACAAAAAGGAATAATTACAATTAAAATTAGCAATACTTTCTTTTATTTTTCTATAATCAAAAAGTATAAATGTAAAAAATAACAATAACGTATTAGTAATAATTAATTAATTAACACCTTGTTTTACTAATCTTTCATTTATGAGACGTGCAGTTATATATTAAACGGTGTAACTAAAAAATTAGATTTTATTCTCAAGCAAGAGTTAAATTGTTAATTTTGCTTATTTTAACTCATAACATAAAACTTAAAAATGTTCTTATTAATTTCAAGATTTCAAAATTTTACTAAAATATTCAGGAATCACTTGTATTTGAAATACTACCTTGTACGATGTAGTAACATTTCCTTACCTGCTTGCCATTCATATTTGAAATGTTACCTTGTACGATGTAGTAACATTATTCTACTTGCTGCTAGTCATATTTGAATAAACCATAAGTCTCGTGTTTCAATGTGATTGAACAATACAATATTCACATATTTTCTGTTTCTGTTTATTAATAGAGGAATACCAAATAAAATGCATTGCAATTAAATAAAGTGTTTCCCTGTAGTAATCATGATGCATACAATTAATTTGTGTTTTTAATTAATTAGGTAATAGAATCAATTTGATAAACTACATGAGACTCTTAGTTGAAGAAAATGCTCGGTGATATACTCACTGCGTCCTGATTAACAAAAGCTTTAGCGGCTCTATTGTCTCCATTTCAGTTTAACCTTAATGATTAATTATTTAAACCAAGAAGTAATAGTTTGTAGGTTTAGGTTGTAGGTGTCTCACTTGGAAGATTATTATAATAAAGTCAATATAAATACACAAATAAAAGGAACTATTTTATATCTTTTCACGGTACGTACCTTTGGAAATTAATCAGATATTTAGTTCTTGGTTAGTATGCATGACATGTCTACTAATTTTGCATTAATACAATACAAATATATATTTTTAAAGTGATTTTTAAAGGGTGATTGTTGAAATTTTTTTTTTTTTAACTTTCAAGGGACAAACAAACTTTATTTTACCCAAGTCGAAGAGTTTTCGAAACTCTAATTACAACTAGTAGTAGCTTAGGATTGGAAATTTTCCTTATTTTATTTCTTTTAAAATCCATTAAATAGAAAAATGAAAATGTTATAAGGATTCTACTTTTGTAATTTTATCGAGGTTTTCCCAACACATTAGGATTTATTTAAATTATTTACACGTTACAAACACTTTCTAGAAAAGTTCTAGGCAAAATTTTGCATGTTTTATTGACTTTCATCTCTTTAATTCAAGCACCTTTCAAAACTAATTTCCACATAATTAAACATAAAATGAACCAACATTTTTGCAGTATAATTAATAGTTTAACTTAAGTTAGCTCCTTATAAATGCAAATTAATTTACCACGTATCATTAAAAATAAAATATGCTCGCATGTCTAAAACGTTAAGAAAGTAACTCAATATTATTAAAAAAGTATATATAATATACAAACAAACACACATGACATATTATATCACTAACAATTTTACCGTACAAAAAAATATCATTACTATTAACTAGCAAAGTATCCTATATAACATTGTTCAATATCAAGTTCATATTTAGTGAACATTTTGTTTGTATTAAATGTTTTAAATCTCATCATTAAATGATGTTTGTACAGACTTTAATAAGTAAAGAGTTTTGATGTTTACGTGTAAGTTTTCAAGAACTAAAATTGTAACTTTTCTATATAATTAATATAGTTTATTTAAGCTTGAAAGTGCAAATGTCAAATCCAGACAAGTGGGAAAACAGTTTATAATAATTTACCTAAAGTGGTAATTATATTTGTTGTTTTTTTTTTGTTTTTTTACAGAATAGAGTTGTATTACAATACATTCTATCTACCTAGAATATTACTTATATTCTTAATCTAAATGGCATGAGGTATATAAATTAGGAAATATAAATAGAGGTCACATATTCAACTTTATTTGTTCTACAAATGATATTTTGTTGATATGAAAATAATGTGTTAGATTTTTTAGATACAAATTCCATTTAGTTTTATTGTTACCAGAACAATCATAATTTTTTGTATCATTATTAACGTTGAAAGAGATATATGTTGCAAGGTTAAAACAAATAAACCTATACCTTTTTACTTAACTATAGAGCTTTTATTTTATAATTTAAAACTATCCCAAAATTTAAACTATCCACCACAGCTTGATATCTCTTTAACATTAAATTAACAGTATAACATACGTTTCGAAAATCATTCATATTAGACAATAACTTTTTTCATAAAAATATGCAATGAAAAGCAGTTTTTAGATATTTTTCGTAAATGTAGGGTTCACAGAACTACTAGTGCATTTGGAAACGTTTCTCTAAAAGTAAATAGGTTTAAAAATATAAGCGAAAACTAAAAAACTAGAATTTTTCGTAGTTTTATAAATATGCATTACTTTACATGAAGGCGAAGTTTTAGTGGGATTTTAGTGGGAGTTCAGAATAATATGAAAATATTATAATATAGAAAAAAACAACCTCTACATTCCCTACTTTATTTTCCTATAGTTGTAGTTTCACTTTGGAACTGGACTACCAAGATATTTGTTGTATGTATTCGTCTGTATATCACTCGCAGTAATTATTTATATTTCTAACAATTCTGTTACATTGTAGTTTGCGTAGGAGGGAATTTTTATAAATGATCAATAAACTCTGTCATGTCTTTTATAATTAAAATCAAATTTGATATAATTTATATAAGATATAATTTAATATATCTTTTTTTACTTAGGGGATTTTGAACTTATATTAAAAAAGTACTGTAAAATCAAATAGTACTTTTGAAGTACGATAAACTTTAACAAATGACATTGAAAATTGTCTCACAGGGACCAAATGTTTTATAGCTTAAGTATACATAGCAATACAATGTCAATAGACAAATACATTTTGAAACATTAATATTAACAATTAACTAAATTCTTCTCAAGATACTTTGCATTAACTTAATCTGAATTCATTTCGAGTAGTATCCTTTAACGAATACTGTATATGAGGGACTCTTCACACTCACACTCGTGTTACTTTATCGCGTTGATATTTCCATCTGTGCCCTTTGATAAAGTCTGTTCATCGTAGCGTATTCGATCGAATACAAAAAGCCCTACATTTCATCGATCAAAAGTTCTTTTCATCGATATTTGTTCTAAAATACAGTATTCCCAGTGAATTATTCTGAGAGCAGGATGGAGGCCTCATAATTGTGTTACATCTCCATTTCCGAAGTAAAATCTCTTGAAACCAAATTGTATAGTACCTTAGCAAAAGTAGCTTAGGCATTATATAACTATATTGTTTAGTATTAGTTTAAAAGTAACTAAGTAAATAAATTCTTTGAAGAAAAGAAAAGTGTAATATGAATCTTTGCTAAAATATATATTTAAAACATGATTTTTTGTATATATTTACGAAGTATTTTGTTGTTTTATTTTAGGCCTGTGTAAGTTAGGCCTTTGGAGTTATAGAAATGACGTTGTTTCAGTAGGTAGAAACGAAACACCCTGAGTAACAAAGCGGGTCCTAACTTTGTCAACTAGATAGAACCATGCATTACAATTAATTGAATATGCTTGGCAGTGTGGGGAGATTTACTAAGATCCTACTCAGTTTTTCGTACATCTCTCAATTATGTGCTATTGTATTTTAGTGAATTGCATAAAAGTGAGGTTATGCTTTTTTTACAATGTTCTCCTAAATTTATTTTCTTTAGTATAAAATAAACTAAGAAAACTGTACATTATTTTTGGTAAATTTTAGTACTGTTTATTTACAAACATTCTCTTTATACCAATTACATAAATATTCTGGACTTTCGATACTAATAATAATTTGAATTTATATACAATTTTGACTGACTACTATAACTACTACTGAACTACTTTATAATAGAAGTGATTCACCTATTACAATGGTCTCACAAATCCCATGCAAATATCACAATAACAGTCAGTTGAAAAGAAATAATTTTCAGGAAACTTATCAATATGATAATATTTTTTGACAAATACTTTGGACAATATACCTTTAATTAAAAGCCTATTTTTAAGTATACATACTGTAATACTTTTGTCAATTCAAAGAATTACAGACATTCTATTAGATGTAATCAGAAATGTAATTCTCCTTTCAACACCAATGTGAGACTTTCCCCTTTACTATAAAACACAATGGTCTCTCTATTCTGTACAATTGCATTTTATTACGTCATAAACAGCAATAAAGACCTTTAAAGTTTTATCTCTGGCTTTATTTCTTTCTTTGTAAGACATTTATTTTAGCAGCTCTATTTTGTTTAGGCAGCGATAAGTAAGATAATTTTAGACATGAATAATAGGCGTTGTAATATTTATATTGACACTAGAGATGATGAAAATCATTATTATTCGAGTAATTTAGGTAAAACGTTTTAATATTTGTGTTATTTGATTAAACTGATAGATTTTCAACGAAAATGCTGTTAATTTAATGTGATATTTTCTATATTTACCAAACAATCATGATGAAATACATAGTAACATGTACAAAATTTGGTTTTAATCATTAATATTTTACTAATAAATAGTGAAAGTTATCTCTAACTTTGTTTACCTGGACTACAGTTCTCACAAAAAACCAATAAGTGGCATGTCGAATAACAACACTATAGTCAACCATTTAAAGATAAGAATTGAATACTCCTACCCGTAAAACATAATTTCTTAATTCTAATCAATATTTGACTTAAAATAAACAATTTAGAGTTTATTAGGGACAATGTAGTGACTATGTTTCTATGGGTGGGGACGTAGTAGTTGCAAGGAAAATGTTAACCATAGCGTATAACTTTACTAATGTAGGTAACAATCGAAAAAAATGTTCAGCTAAAATAATATTATAATAAGCTAATCGCAATTAATTGCATTTGATATTTTCTTAATTAAAAAGGAAATTATTTAATAATTGAATACTATTGTATTCATTGTATACTATTGATCTACTTTTAAAGCATTTGGACTGGATTTCAATACAAAAATAACTTATTATTTTATTTTTACTATCTTACTTAGAACCCATTTCCATTCTCATTTAAAATATAATTTATTTGTATAGTTGTGTTTTAGGAGGGCTGGTGTGAAACTAAAAAAAAAGAATAATAAAATATGAACTTACGACAAAATGTACGACATTGAACTATTATTTGATATACAATAATAAAGCAAATGGATTTTTAAATTACGTAGTTTGAATTTACACCAATTATTAAAACCATTTACACATTAATTGACCGCCATTTTTAATTGGTTGAATAATATGGATGTGCAAAATTCACCGTTGGTTTTCTCTCAAAATTCTACATCAAAATTATGTATCACATGACCACCTTCTTATTTAAATAAACAAAGTTACATTCAAAATGGCGGATACAAGATGGCGGATAAATTTGTTGAAATCTTAATAAAATAGTACTTTTACATAGAGTAGGTTCCTCAATCACATCTAGCTTCAAATTTTCCTTATATACGAAATATTAAACAGTTTCCAGACTTTCGGAACACCCGAGGTGTATTTTATTTAACAACACATTTGAAATATCATATTTAAAAGTTCGCAAACTTTGACGGTTAAAATTTTAAAACTGTTAAAACACATTTAACGAAAATTTACAAGACACTGATATTTTACATACTTATTCACATTAAAATTTTCTTTTGTTAGGCGGTAACATTCTTGCAGACTACTCTTTATTTGTATCCGGCTGTGGTTGATATTGAATTAGGAGTTGGAAATTCGATAATAATAGAATATTTAAGGGACTGTTGGCCTCCTGGAGGACTAATTGTAATCTAGTTGACTAACTTATAATCAGCATTATACTAAACTGCAGCTTCGGTACCGACAAGAAAGAAAAAGCAGCTGTTTTTTTAATGTATTGTTACTACTCTCTCGAAAACGCCAAATGCTTTTGTAAGACTCGATTAAGAAGTATAAACTTCTGTGAATCTCATTTTGAGGAGAGTTTTACTTTTTAAATAGTATAAACTATTGCTTGACTACTTGCTAGCAAAACTACTGCTGGCAAATTACATATAACATAATACATATAATACATTAAATTTATATTGTTTTAAACTCAGGAAATTTAACCTTCTGTTTGAATGTGGATAATGTAGAGGATAGGCATGTAATCATAAATCTTTAGTTATTAATATTTAAATCATTACACAATATATTTTATATTTTGTATGGATTTTAATTATATTATCTGGAGACAATTAAAACGTTAAACTCAAGACAGTTTATAAAAAATCTTATTTTTCATGTCCAGACTTATTTAGAAAATATATTTTGAATATTTTATTAAAACGTATTTCAATTGCTAACCCATGTGTTATTGTACTAATATTAATGTTGTTTATATAATTTAGTCTTATTTCAGTCTGAAAATTGTATTTTATGACCGTAATTCGTGTATACACATGCGTATCCTAAAAAGAAATAATTGGAAATGGACTGAGTTAAAGAATTAACAATGTTATGTAATATATATATATATGTTGTTTTTGTAAAATGGTTAACGTTTTGCTTGTGTACTTCTAATTGAAATCAATAAAATTATTACTAACTACTACTCATATATATTAAAAGGCAATACGAAAAGGACGAATAAATTCTGACGAAACAATTATACTGTATTTTGCTTTATTTAACATTCAAAGTTAATTACGTTTTGTACTGCTACGAGATTGTGATGCGTCTGAAGTCTGTGTTAATTAAATAGAAACACAAAGAGTTGTACGTTTGATGTAAAAACTCCGTCATGACATAGAACTCTGTAGGGGATGATTCAATTTAATTAAAATATAATACTTAGCATATGTCGAGTGTAAAATGTAATTATATATTTTAAAGTACAGAAGGGGGATTAGTTGCTCCATTATTGTTTAGTGTTTGCTAAATTAATTTAGTAACAGACAAAAAGTAAAGATGTTATTTCCACTTAAAAAGGATATAAAAATTACTAACAAAGACATTAGTAAGGCGAAAACATAGTAAGGCGAAAACATAGTAAGGCAAAAGTCAGGAATATAATTACATTTTGTATCCCAGTTGCAATATATGATATAAAAAAGACATAATAAAATATAAATATATTTTAATAAAATATCAATAAACGGAATTGAGTATAATTTTGTTATAGCTATCTAATGCACGTGACAAAATTCAGATATGAAAATAGTTTGTGTAAAAAATAACTAAACATATTATTTAAAGATTTATGTCTTGTTGTAGGCTACTCTAAAAAACGACTTTTTACAAAACATGTCGTTCTTTATTGTTTTGAGATGCGTTGTGGTAACTAAAAGTTGCCATGAAGATTAAGGAATGCAAATTGTTACAATATGTTGGGTGTATAAAGCTAAAAGATTTTCTCTGGTTTCACCTAGTTTTGAGGTTACATACCTGAAGACTTTTAGATTAGGTAGATGCAGTTTTACATATAATTTATATTTGAAATTATCCCTTTATTGATGAGGGTCTTTCAATACAATTAATTTCAACTTGTCCTCAATGTAATTCTTTCTGCTAATGCTGCTTATATATTTTGACAAACGAAAGGAGTCTGATCCCCACTCTTTGTCAGATCAACTCTCTTTTAAATTCTTTCGAAACCCACCGTAGTTTCACCTGGTTGAGTTCAGAGAGTTTAACCAGTTTTAATCACGTCCCGCACAAATATAAATGAATTCGTGCCAATTTAAAAAAGCATTATATCGCTCTGTTGACGCATTCACAAAGTAACTGGTAGGTAACACAATTAATTAATTAGTTTTAGATTAGGAAGTTTATAATAGGAAGTAAGTGGATGATAAAATAACAGAAGGTTTTATTTTACTGAGGAACATCCTGTTTATTTTTATTTTATTTTTTGCATTGTATTACTTCTGAAGTCTATTTATGACGGCTAAACTAGATAGATTTAATAATGAATTTATTAATTGTTTATTAATTTTTAATATTTAGAATACATTTATTTTTTTACATATGTTCGAAAGGAAAAGAAACGAAACACGAATTTAAACTTTTGTAAACCTGTGCAGTTTTTAAAGGATTTTATTATTAGTGTTATTTTAGGATTATATAAAATTATTTATCAATATATTGGAAGAAATACTAAATAATTTTATTTAATCTAAATGCTCTTTGGTTTTGTCTTTAAAAGGCAGACATTGGAGAAATATACACCTTACTGTATGCGAAGTTATCATTTTATATAATATACATTTTATAGATAATTGTTATAGATAAATTAATTATAAATAACGATTGAGCTTAACTTGTGATACATGATAAAATAAAACTTGAACACAGTATAACACAAATAATACGTTTGTGAACTCAAACGCGTTTCAAAGCAGTCGCTTATAAGTGGAAAAGTTTAGTTTTTTAAGTTAACTGTAGTAGCCCCAAAAAAGCAATCCCATTTCCTTTTTTCACGAATTTGTTTACAAGTGGTATGTATTGTAATTGTTTTCCAAAATTCCTAAAGAGAAAACAAACAATTGAGGTGGTTATTATGTTGGGATTCAAGTGATTCCGGCAGAATTAATTTACCAAAACGATGTTAATAAAAAAACACGTATATTAAACTGCATATACTGAATATTCAGAACTATCCCACCAAACAATAGATATAACCATGAAGGAAATAAAGAGTGCTCTGGTCCTGGAGGCTAATCTCTGGAAGTTGTTCTTAATGTTATTACTTTACACCAGATTAATGAAAAACTCTTTATAGAAACAAATTAAAAATATTTGGATCATCTATATAGTTTGTATGGTAAAGTTTATATATGCTTATATGTACATGTTTATAGGTTATTATCATCACACACATTTTAGCAGCAGTAAATTTTTTAATGATAAACGTGTTTGGTCATTTTTTCTTTGAAAAAAAATCCTCATATCACAAGAAAATGTTTAAATAAATTATTTCTAAACAATAACCCACGCATGAGCATTAAAAAATAATAAGTAAAATGGAATCTTAAAATATGTTTTTAAAAAAAAGTTTAAGTATGGCAGGATCTAAAATTTGAACGGATTCATTTTTTTGAATAGTTTTGAGCATGATGTTAAGCAATGTTAAGTGTTGTTTCTCAATAATGACAATTTCTTTGAATAAGAAATACCTTTAGTTTAAATATTATAAACAAAACTTTTAATAAGGCATTCAAACATGTTAAGACTAATACATTTTTTGGAAAAAAAAAATTAGCATATAAATATATAAGTTTGTGTTTAAAATATACGGTTTACTTCTACTATGAGACTGCAATGCAATAACAATTAATTAAAGTTACAAAATAAAGTTATATGTAAATTCCATTTTGTGGTATCCAAGTCACTTCTATAGTTAAATATAGTTATTTAACTATAGAATATTTAAATATTGTTAAATATAGTTATATGAGTGAACACTATAATATGTTCAATATTTTCGATCTAATATTGTTAAACCTTTATCATATAGTAAAGATATTAGAAAGATAAAAAAAAGTAATCTATTGAGAACAGGATTTATAGAATTAATTAATCTTATTTGTTTCGATGATAAAACATAGCCTATGCTTCAATTAATTACATTTAAAACAATCTCTATTCTTCCACGATGAATTTGCTTTATAATAAATTAAGAGACAAAGAAACCAACCATTTAACCAATGGCAGTCACAGTTCCTGGTTGTCCGGATAAGCTCCATTGTACCATTTCGTTGATACAATGCTGGTACTAATTAAAGCTGAACAAAGGATCGAAACGTACTGAGTTATTGTACTACAATTTGTTTACACATATTTCTATATTTTATTAGATGAGAAATGTATTGTGTATTTAAAAACAATGTATATTTCAATTTAAAAAAAGTTTTGTTGCAGGATTATAGTTTTTATTACAATTTCAATAATAAATTTAAATTCATTGTAAATTTGAAGATAAAACAATGCCAAAATAAAATTTTACTAGCTGACCCTTGCTAATAGTTCGCATGTTAGGCCTACTTACCTCATTTAATACATTGATTTAATTAAGTAAATTACGTTTATTTAATTTGACAACAGTTTATAACGATTTATAAAACTTAACATTTATTTAATTTGATTGATTTGCGTGATGGATTATAGAATTGCACTTACACTTTGTTATAGAATGTAAAACTTTTAAATAACAGCTGTCATGTTAGTTAAACAGATTGTTAATAGATGGTGCCTTTCATTAGAAACCATATGAAGTATAATATAAACATTTTTTAAATCAATTTATGTAAAGAAAACTTGGATGTTAAGCTGTTTGTCTATTTTTCGTCAATAGCGTGGAACATAGGCTCTAAAATGATGATTGAATAATTAATTTTGATGAAGAGTTTAGGGAGTTATCGTTTAGCGAAAAAAAACACAATTTAGAAATAATAGGCTATATATCAATATATATCAATATTATCGGTTATGTAAATAGAATGTAGTATCTTTGGAAAATTATTTATATTCTTGTATACTTATTTATTTTAGGAGACCAAAACCACGTGTATAGGCTGTATATTGTAAACTTTTAAAACAACTTTGTAATCATATCAGTATTTGTTGAATTCATGAAAACACATTTAATACATAAACCGTAGTTTTGTTGAAAACGTATTCTTTTTATTACTTATTTTCAAAGCAGCAATTAAAATACATAATACAAAATAAAAAGGAGCTTACCAAAGTATAAATGCAGTATATTCTGTTTTAAATTAAACCTAATCTATGAAAAAACACATGAAACACTACAAACTAGGTGTCATGCAGCCGGTTTAATACGACAAGGGTAGACTTTCCACTTATTTACACGCACGCGCACTATCTATGCATTTGCATACATAATAATAGTATTTTACATACATTTTGTTTTCTTTATTACAGAGATAGAGTAATAAGTAGAAGTAACAAGAATTAAAATGGTTTTGGTAAACCTATATGCACATTAAAAACATGTATTTATTTTGTGAAACGTTTTTGCACAATGGCATATACAAACCAGCAATACAAAATACTAAGAGTTTATCATATGACCTTATTATGTAAATTGCTGATTTAATCTAGACAAATTCAATCTAGAAAGCAAGTTAATTTATAATTCGACCATTTATTTCATTCTGGATCACCACTATCTAGTAATCCGAGTAGTGGTTTTCTATTTATTATTCTTTTTGAATTAACAGAAAACACTTTACGCAACATAGGCAGTGCCTGTTCATACTCGTGTGTACTCGTGGGAGGAATACCCACAAAAATCACCACCTGCAAAAACTAGATCTTTCTTGAAGTACTTGTACATGACATAATGGCCATGATTTAGGCCTATTGTTTATAGCACTATGGTATTCTGGCCTTCTCTTAATTGGAACTATAGCTTTTCGTTCTGCTGGTCTTATGTAGTCATATGTTTCTTATCTTCTAGAAACTTCATCTCTTAATTATTCATAATTAATTATCTTACATAATAGGAAATAGAGCACAAGCCTTTATAATTATAAAAGTTATATATTAACTATAACTGAGTAAGCTATAATGTTATTTATATTTTATAGTTTCTAATGAAAATTGTATGCAATTAAATAAATTAACATGGAAGAAGCTTAGACTAGCAAATGTAACAGCTTTGATAAAGTTTTTGATATCATTAAAAAATAATGCAAAACCGAAATTAACCATTATAAATAAATATGTACTTGCATTTAACTTATTTGACTTAATCGACTCGGTGACATTAATCATCTAGGTAGATTTCACAGTTACCATAACATTCATATCTTATTGTTTACAATTTTGTCCAAGGCCTATATAAAATCTGTGATATTTTCTTTCATTTTAATAATTGTTTTTCATTAAATAAACTCTTTGATGCAAACATAATTTGCATAGAAGAATTTTCTAAAGAAATTAAGTAAAATAAAGTTGGTTTAGGAAAGCTAGTTTGATCAAACCTCTTTCCAGTTGCTCAATAAACCTTAAACAGTTTTAAATATAAAAGATGTTGTCTACACTGAACAGCGTTATTTACAGTAACGACATGAACAGTTATGTTGTAAATAAAGTTACTAATTTAATATGTGCTGATCCTCAGTTGTCCTCTTTTACATCTGTTTGTTCTTTTTAATCATGAAAAATTAAAATAAGTTAATTATATCACTATAAAACTATTTAAACTTTACTAATGAACTAATGATATGGAGTATTGAATTAAGTTATGGAAAATTTTCTAAAGAGTTAAATAACAAAATTTACAGTTCGATTTAATTGTTAAATTAAGGAAGACATTACACAAACTATTGAGAAATGTTTTCACACGATTCCTTTGTCTAAAAGTCTTAGAAATATTGGTAGTTTTATTAAATACATGCGACGTCAAATAATTATACAGTTGAGGAAATATTAAAGTCAATATTAAAGATTGTAATATAAGAATATTTCATAAATACCTGTGTATCACATTTTTGTGCTGCTCACAGTCCTATTTAATGCCTCTATATTTAACGAGACAACGATCGTTTCGCCTTTTGATCAGGCATTTTCAAGTCACTTTAAAATTCATATACAATAATTGGCATTACTGTATTTTAATGCACGTCAAAAATATCACATAAAGTTTTACACACCAAACATTACACAACACAATTTAAACTTTTTTAAACAAATTTTTAAAACAAACGAGTATTTATTCGAAAATACTGGAGTACCGGTGCAGTGATAGACAAGAGTACATGTGCAAGCTTAATAAATGTAATTGTTGAATTTTTAGACCCGTGCGTTGGGATTTATGTACATCGAATTAATACTCGTTTGTTTTTAAAAATTTGTTTAAAAAAAGTTTAAATTGTGTTGTGTAATGTTTGGTGTGTAAAACTTTATGTGATATTTTTGACGTGCATTAAAATACAGTAATGCCAATTATTGTTTATGAATTTTAAAGTGACTTGAAAATGCCTGATCAAAAGGCGACACGATCGTTGTCTCGTTAAATATAAAGGCATTAAACAGGACTGTGAGCAGCACAAAAAAGTGATACACAGGTATTTATGAAATATTTATACCCAGTCCAGTAAGGCAAACAAACAAAAAAAGTAAATATAAGAATATTGATCAATACAGTGTATTGATTAATATAATTGAGCTTGTGCAATTCCATAAACTTATTTACTTTACAATTGAAATCAGGTTCCTATAAGAAAGGAAAATATCCATGTGGAAACCCACGGAACTAGTTAAAACAATAACAAACGTATCCCGTGATAATAAAGAACGGTTGTAAATTGGTTTGTTTTCATTCCGTGGAAGAGCTTTGGACCGTGTTTGCAGATATTCAAATTCAATTCGTGTAATCCTTCAGAGAGGAAACAAGCTTCAATCCTATTTGATTTAGAATGGAAACATTTGGCTCAGTCACTTCATCCATCCACAATAATAGGAAGTGGGATTATTGGATTACATACAGAATAGTTGCATTTGACTATTGGTTTAAATTCGCATTCTGTCTAATTTGTTGGCTACAAGTTATTAAGTCAAGTACAATGTTCTGCCAATTTTAGGGTTGTGTTCATAATTATGTTCGTTAATTCCGGAGATAATCCGTCATCTAGTAATACAATAATACTCTATACTATACTATATACTATATTTTGCTATAACTGTTACAAAAATAAGTTTGGTAGAAGATTGTTCTCAAAGATATTTTACAGATACCTGGAGACACAATTATTATAATTTATTCCTTACTTTATATTTATATTGATATTCGTTTATAGTAAAAAATTACCAAATTATAATTACTGTATATTTTAACTAAGTTTAAAATCGATTGCAGTAATTCTCGGTTATTTATTATTGATAATGAAGAACCTCTGACAGGGATATATAGTCCGGTCAATTTAGACATTTGGAACTACATAAATTCCCACCAAGCTGAAAATCAGTAAGATTGTTTAAAATATGATTAAAAATAAAATTTTAAAGTTCCCCATCTTCCCCCTGTATGGAAAAAATTTTATTCAAGGTCATAGGTCAAAAAAATGAGTTTTTCGCGATTTTCAGCAAAACGGTAAGTTTTATCATAAAAATACTTCAGAAAAAAATTGTAGATCATAAAATTATATACAAAAAATGTATCAATACATTTTTTCCTACGAGCCACCGTTTTTTGAGATATAACGATTCAAAAAGTTGTAAAAGTTGTAATTGTCATAATATGCACACGTTTCCACGCCACCTATGAGGTAGTGTACTTAGCGCGTTTTATTGACGTGGTTTCCCCAGTAGGCCTATTCCACGGGTCTGTTGAGATCCTGTTTAATTTGAAACTATTGCAAAATAATGGATATTAGCAGAGATTGAAAAGATAAAAGCAATTTAAGTTTAAAAAAAGTAGTGAAATTTAATCGTCCGAATCGTAACTTTCAAATTTTTCTTCTTCGTGATGTTCTTGTTCGTCTTGTTCTTCTTCTTCTTGTTCCTGTTCTTCTTCATTTTCATCCTGAGTACATGTAAGCTGCGTTAATAGCGATGTATCGCATGTCGCCTCGTAGGAATCAAACGGATCATCTACTGTTGGTGATTCAATATTAGAGCACGACCGGCCTTGACAATGTGTACATGCCAGAGAACAAAACAGTCAAAACAGTCCGACTTTTTTGAAACCACATTTAGCACTGCACCCTTTTTGCAGTTGCAAAAAATTGTGTTCAGCGGTTTTTCCGGCGCAGGTGGAAGTAAAGTTTGGACTGGTTCTAATGAATTGTTGACCAACTTCCAACAACTTCAGTCTGTAGGGTCTAGCTGATAACCAAGCCACACTTGAACTTGGTAATATACCCGAAAAAGATGTTGATGAGCAGCAACTGAGGTTGGAGGAAGACAAGCTAATTGTACTTGTTTTTTACTTTTAGTATTTTTAAAGAAACATGCATATCTATACTTATCTAAGCAGGTAGTTTTTTTAGGAGCTCCGTACATAGAAAGAAGAAAGCGAATAATAATTTCAAGTGATAATTTCTTGTCGAGTTGAATTACTATTTTTAAAAACTTCAGCACATTGAACTAAATTTTGTTTTTCAAACATTTTGAAAACTGTTATTTTACCCCTTCTGTAAAATGCAGATGTATCACAGCCAGTTATTGCGTGTAAAAATAGTACATGATTTTGACACTTTTCAAAAGTAAATAAACTTTTTGATGAATATATTTCCGATTGATGTTGAGCTTTTCCTGGTTTTAAGAAGAAAATAGTTTTTTCAGTTGGAGTTCGAGCAGTGAGTTATACGAGTAAGTCTACATCTTCACCAACAACAATAGTTGTATTTGTCAAATTGAATTGTTCTATTGCTGTTTCAATTATAAATACATCAGCATCATTATTAGCTTGTTTTACCAATATATTTTCAGCAGTAAATTTTTCTTTCAACATAGAAATGAACGGAGACTTGTTGTGAGTATTTGTAAGAAATTTTTGTTGAGTGGTTGGAACTGTCATATTTTCATCAAATAAAATATCAATTGATGTAGATGTTGCTTAAGTTCGACGACGTTGTTCTGCAGCTTTGGTATTTCTCGTGCAATCATTATAGCCATCAAATACGACAGTAACTCTGGAACCAAAATGTCGACGTACATACTGTACGTGTTTATCTAAGATAACGTTAAATGTTTCTTCGCTATCCCACACAACGCGATGTAGTGTATTATAAGTGTAAGACACAATGACCGATAGAAAAATATTTTAACATATATTATAACTATAGAGATGTATATACGTGGCGTACTCATGCATATTATGACGATTACAACTTTTTGAATCGTTATATCTCAAAAACGGTGGCTTGTAGGAAAAAAAAGTATTGATACATTTTTTGTAGATAATTTAATGATCTACAATTTTTCTTTGAAGTATTTTTATGATAAAACTTACCGTTTTGCTTAAAATCGCGAAAAACTCATTTTTTTGACCTTTGACCTTGAATAAAATTTTTTCCATACAGGGGAAAGATGGGGAACTTTCAAATTTTATTTTTAATCATATTTTTAACAATCTTACTGATTTTCAGCTTGGTGGGAATTTATGTAGCTCTACACTTATTTTTTGGTCTAAATTGACCGGACTAATATTGTTAAACACAAATATTCCAATTACTTATATAATTCATAGCAGTAATTTAAAAAATATATATTTATTAAGATCCATTAATGAAGGAATATTCAATCAAAACTACAAAACAGAAACTAGACAGACGTTCGATTTAAAATATGAAGTAACCAGGATTTAGAAATGGATATAGCAATCACGCGTATGCTGTATTGAATTTCTTTAAACACCAAATAGCTCAACAAGCGTTATTCCACGAGAATCATTCAACCTGCGTGCAAAAAAAAAATCAAGATTTGTCAATTGCCAAGGAATGAAAACGAAATCAGAACAATCAAAAAGTTAAACTGTCCAATTAGAAAATAATACTTAAAACATGTGAAAATCATAGTGGGAAATATTTTGAGAGGAAGAAAAACCTTCAAGCGAGTAACACGAGGAATAGACATTCCAAAGTGTATAAGTATAATCTTATCATTATTATTTAATCATCACATATTTTCATTATTGGAGTCCTAATCCAGCTTAGAAATACAAACTGTAAGTGCAGTGTTTAGAGAAAAATTAAAGTGCCTAGTGTGTGGGAAAGTACGAGAGGTGAATTATATAAGTAGATTTAAAAAATGCATTATTGTAAGACAGACCTCGGGAGTTAAAATAATAATTACAAAACGGAATCATATCCAGGATACTATTTCACGATAAAATTCAAACTAAAAAATCTTTAGAACCTAAATAAGTTTGTTTGGGCCGTTTTTTTAGAATTAGCTGAAAAGAGGGTTGTACTAAACTCCTAACAGGTAATTGAGTCAGTTCCGAATCAACTTCATTTATTTTTAAGTAAACCTACAGAATATATAATAGCTTGCATTTTATTAATGCTTTAGAAAAAATAATGGATATTTATTATATACTAATAATCAAACTAAGATCCAAATTATAAATCGATTACGTATATAAATGTTAGGAGAGTTAAAGATTAGATAGCCCTCTTTAGTTGAATGTAAATGTTGATTGTGTTTCTTATAAGAAGAGTTTAAAACATTTTAAGTTTACAAGATTTAGTTAAGTGTGGATTTATTAAAAACTGTAACTGTATACAACTGTAGAAACTGATTTTTAGGTATTTTCAGAATATATTTAAATATTCTATTTAATCATCTCTGTATTTATGTTAAACTAGCTTTATTTGGAGTCATCCCGCATGCCAAGTTAAATTAGCAAGTCGAATCTGGTGGAAGCCCCTAATGCACAACTTTGATCAAACTAAATAGATTTCAAAAGAACTATTCAAAAATAACCTTAAGTAAATAAATAAACTTACACGCTGAATGCAACCATTTAAACAAACATCTTACATAATAAATGCTTAACTTCAGGTATAATCTTACACCACATATATCATAAATACTTTCACTTTTGTTGTTTATTGTCATACAATTAGAGGTTATTTTAAAACAATACTTTTAATTTGCAAACGATTGTATAGTATAACAAATTTAATTTAATTGTAATATTTAAGAATAAACACAACAATTAATTATTTTTGTAATAAATTAGCTATTGAGATTAAATTGCGATTGGATGTGTTTTATGTTGTTCTCTTAAATGGAAAGCTTTAATATTTATTACAGATTTTAAACATTATTGGTAAAAAAAAACTATGGAAATATTAGTAAAGAAGTTTATTTGCTAAGTTACTTAGGCCTACACACAAATGGAATCACACGTTCTCTTTAAAGACATTTTTAGAACAATATTTCTAGCTGATGGGGCAAAGTATTTGTTGCTGCACAAGAGTTGACAAGTTAACATGTGTTTTTGACTTGGCTTCGTTCTTGAAAGTTTACTGATGCGAAATCATCCTATAGAGTAAGCGTTGTGATTTGTTACAGAGTAACCATAATCGGGTTTCGGTAAGACTTGACTGAAAAATACTTATATTATGTCTTGTAATTTGAGAAAATAAATATTTTTACACATGGTTCAGTGACAAACTTACTAAGCCTAAATAGTTATTACTGGAACATAATGTTTTCTGCTCACAATAACTTTGTTACCTTAAATTCCGTAATGCCTTTGTGTAAATCCTTGGCCCTATATTTATTAAAATATTTATTTAATTTTGTGTAAGTTAAACATTTTTTCTTACCCTTCACAAAGTTACCAGACATTAATGTGTCACCGTATTCCTAAATGTGTGGTTTAAAACGTAAACTCTGGGAGAAAATATGTTAAAGCAAAGTTATTACACATAGAATTTCTTTAAATATTTGTAGATAATAAGCCAAATAATTTGATATTCTGCCATACAATTGCATATAAGTTTGTGATATTGTTGGTTTATTTATAACATGTTTTGTTAAAGTAATAGGAATTTGATTTTTCAGGTATGATGAAGTCATTGTTCTCTTCTTTAATTTATTTGTTTTTGTTTATAGATCTAGCAAATACTGCACGTTTGGCAACACTTTTGGTATTTTAACACTTCTGGGGAAATAATATTTTCTGCTTACGTTTATTTAATTATATTTTTGTCAATATAGGGAGTTTAAATAACCATTTCTTTGTTATTTGTAATATAAATAGTTAAAAAAATACGTGGAGGAAAAAAACCGTTGGCTGAACAAGCCTAAGGGGATAGATACGCTAGTTCCAAAACAAACAAAGCAGTATCAGCCCTGTTCAGATGCTAGTGTATCGTGCGCTAGCATCAGGTGTGTGTGTTGGATCAGGATCTTAGGTTTGCAGATGGTATAATGTGGGGGTGATTTTATCGGAGGGAGTACTACGGGAAAACACCTCATTTTTTATATTACATTAAAAAAATCCCTCCTCCTCAGAATACAAATTTGGGTATTATTGAATTTATTACTTTTCAGGTAATTAAAAGTACTATTTTATAAAATGTAGTTCATAATAATTATTAAGAAGTAGTAATTTATTTTCACGAATTAATTGGATGTGCAAGCACTTTAGTACTTCTTAAAAATTCTAAGAGCTTATCAAATTAAAAATAATTATTTTAAATGTTAAAATATATTTGTATGGTGTTTTAAAAATTAAAATTTTTTATTAAAAAAACAAATATACTTACTCTAAATTATTGTTTGTATGTCAAAAATAAAATGTATATTTATAAAGTACTGTATTATTTTAACTCTAGCAAGTACTTCAGTTTGTACCACACAGTGTGGGAATTGAAAAGCTAAATCAACAATGTGTAAAACTCCGTTCGCCTCAAGTGCCAGATAAATAAATACTATCACTACATTTATTTTTGTTTTCGTTTTTTAACATTCAACCTCTAATAATTAATCTGGGTCTAGTTCCACGTTTGTAACTGTTATTGTTTATAATATTTTATTTTAAGTTTGTGTTTCATGAAATACACAAACTAGTCTAGGAATTTCTATAAATACAGTTAGATATATTTCATATAATTTGTGACTACAACTTTTTGAATGAATAGAGTAAAATAAAACGTTTTAAAATTAGTTTTTCGTCATAAAACTACGTACAAAGAAAAATCCGATTACTTGATAATGTTAATGATTTATTAGAATCATGTTTTTGTTAGACTGTGTTAGTGCAAATATGGTACGAGTACCATTCATGATTTTATGTCTTCATAAATATATAAGTATTTTGATCGTTTTAAGTCCAAATTAGTACAATTTTAAAAACTATAGATGGATTGGGTTATGGGCCACTTGAATGTTTACTATGACATTGATTGGAAAATGATCCATATAGTTTATTTACTAAACATGATTGTTGTTACTCGTTTAGATACAGTAAAATTATATAATTTGAAGTAAAAGCCAAGAATGTGTACATCTTTGCGCTGATGTTTTAACAGCTATCTGATATAATTTAAGATCATAGTTGCAACGTGAAATTATTGCTGTAATAGTGGGACGGCACTGACACACACTATTCTAATGAAAGTCATGGATAGATGATCGCCTCGAAATGTTTAACACATTACGAGAACAAAATAAAAGAGTCAACATGGTGAGACATATCATTACTTTAAAGGAATAAAATAGAGGATTTTAAGTAACTTTGCGTGAATGAGAGTGATAAAGAGAAACATGATGGAATGCGATGAAAACAAACTGCATACCAATAACTACGGATCAGCCAGACACAAAATTAAAGGCTAGTTGAAACACAAAAATGTATTGCCATAGCCACAGCTTAGGCAGAATGTGATGGTTAGAGCAGAAATTTATCTGTGCACTTGACGTTATCAGTAGAGTTATATATATTGTATACAGAGGTTGAAAAAGTCTCGGACCCCCTAAATAATTCTAAAACGAATATAGATACAAATTTGAAATTTTAATCATGGACACAGATAATAAGATTTTACATTTAAGGATGGTTAAAATAATTATCTGCCATCTTGGATCCGCCATTTTGAATGTAACTTTAATTTTTATGAAATGGGAAGGTGGTCATGTGATACATCATTTCGATGTAGAATTTCAAGAGAAACCCAACCGTGAAATTTGTACATCCATGTCTTTAACCGATTAAAAATGGCAGCAAAAAATACGAAATCATGTTTTCCGATTTTGCCCCATTTTGCTGTAATATATTTTTTGTATAACAATTATTATTCTTTTTGGATTTAGAATTTGAAAAGCTTTCAAACGATATGCCACACAACGATATTTTTAAGTATTTAAAAGTTTTGAGTTGCAGCCATTTTGATTTTTTCAAAGTTGATTTCGAGTGGTTCAACCAAATACAGTTGTGTGGCATATCGTTTGAAAGCTTATTTAATTCTAAATTAAAAAAGAATAATAATTAATATTAAAAAAAGTACAGCAAAATTTCGTTGTTTTTTGGCCGCTATTTTTAATCGGTTAAAGATATGGATGTGAAAATTTCACCGTTGGGCTTCTCTTGAAATTCTACATCGAAATGGTTATCACATGACTACCTTCCCATTTCAAAAAAATAAAAGTACATTCAAAATAACGGATCCAAGCTGGCAGATAATTATTTTAACCACGCTTAAATGTAGAATCTTATTATCTGTGTACATTATTAAAATTTCAAATTTGTATCTTTATTTGTTTTAGAATTATTTATGGAGTCCGGGACTTTTTCAACACTCTGTATGTTGCACCAGTGTATTACTAACCTCTGCAACCATGTTTATTTTAATCAATTTTAAACAATACAAAATACTAATTCAATTATAATGTAAATGTTTTGCTTCAATTAAGCAACATTTTTCACTGGTTTAAGTAATGAAATTCAGACTTATGGGTGTTGACTAGACTATGTGACGTAATACATGACGGAAAATCAGTTTGATAAAAGAGTCTATCAGGAAAGAAAATCAGGTTTAAAATTAACTTTAAAGCAAAAGAAATTAACCTATAAACAAATTATATATTATATTTGAACAGTTTACAGAACTCCTAATGTGTAGACCTTTTATCAATATAATTAAATTCAATTATTGAACACTCAAATCAAAGCTGCAGAGCAAGTATATAAATAACATAACTTAAATACGAAGGCAGACAATATAAAATGTTCCTAATTAGTTAAAGGAGTAATTAAGCTTTGACTTCAGAAATCTTGTTGAAATACTCGCTGAATGTTTGTAATTGAGTAGTCAAACTTTGTGATACAAGTTAAGATTGCAGTTATACTCTTGACAAAGACCTCTGATATTTTAAAGCAATGCAGTTATCAAAGTTTAATACTTCAATGTCGATTTGCTTTCGATAATTTTAGCTGGCCACAATGAAGTATAAAGATGTTTTAATATATAATAAATAAAAAAGTTTGAATTGTAGTGAAAATTTCATGATGCAAGTTAAAGTCTAACGTTGAATTTAAAATGCATATTATTTTCCGGGAATTAATATACACACTTTGTCTTATAATGAAAGTCTGTTTCTATACAAAAGTCGTGCTAATCACAAGTAAATTTGTGGAGTTTTGAATTCTATAATCAAAGTAATTAAAGGTAAAGTAATAAAATTATAATAAATCTTACACAACTTGTAGTTTTTTTTGCCTGATTTATGAGAACCACTAATTAAATGGAAAAACCTAAACAAATTTTAAGACATTATTTTAAAATAAAACAATAATAAAGATCATTCATATTTTTTATAATACAAAGTTCGCTGTTGTCTATCTAATGAAGCACTACTCGTTATTGTATTCAATCATAATAAGTCCTCTTGAAAAATCACAGACAGATTCGTTAATTTGGTCTCATCATAAAACAGAGCAGAAAGCAATTGACATCATCAAAAACATAGCAGAAGCCAACGGATACATTGATATACAAGCTGATCAAGAACCGCAGTAAGAAATAAAATAGAAAACGCTAACAAATAGACACAACTAGGGTTAATTAATAAGTATATTTCCTCAGAATAAAGTAACCTCTTGCTCAACATCTTAAAGAATATATTCAAGAAACAAAATACTATTCTCTCTTCCGTACAAACAATAGTATATCTTCTTATCTTAAGCGTAGAACCGATACCATATAGACAAAGTCCGGAATATACAAAATAAATTGTCCAGAATGCAACAAATAATATATAGCTCAAACTTTGAGAACGTTCAAAGACCAATACAAAGAACATTTTCCCAGTAATAAATCCAATATTACCAAGTTTGATGATGCACGTCACTTTACAGAAAACAACCATAGCCGCACGATTCCCACTCTAGTGTAGAGGCCACTCATTTGTGTACAAAAGGCAGGATGATGAATGTTAATGAAGCAATTCAAATTTACTGAGCATCCAAAAATAAACCAGACGACATTTTGAATGATCAGCTTTCATTCCAGTCCCACCATTTATACGATATAGCCCTCAACCACTTTTCTAAGGTAAACAGAGATATCAGGAGGACTCATCGCTTATATCGCCAATACTTTGCTGGACAAGCCAGGTGCAGACCTAGTGAAAAACATGAATATTTTAACGCATTTTTATGTTAGTGTAAGTGTTGTGTGTTTGTAAAAATTTTAATTGAGCTCTTCAGAGTGAACAATAAACAAATATCTGGTGATTGTTACGACTCTGATAAAGAAGTCAGTCGTAATAAAGAAATTGACTTGAAGTCACAAGACGGACCATACAAAGTAATTTATTGTTATAATATTGATAACAATGATACTTTTTAGACTGTAATTCTAAAATATCACATTGTATGCGTCTATTTACGTTGAAAATATTTATGTACTAATATAGGCCTACGCTATATGATTTGTTTTGAGGTTAAAACTTGTTGAAAATGTCTAATCCTAATCCTTTTCCTAGTCCTTTGTCTAATCCTTTTTACAAAGGTTGAATATTACTGTGGCGACACGTTCACACTGATTGAATGAAACCCCGAACAACAAATAGAAGGGATATAAAACAACAACAAATGGAAAAACAATGTAAAAAGAAACTGTATCTAAACGAGTCTTAGGGGTTTGGGATTTTCAACATGGTAAATGTACAGAACCTAAAATTTTCTATACGATGTAGGCCTATATACTTCACAGTGAACTAAAGCGTAACGAGCATGCGCAAGGATGTATTGTTTTATTTAGTTGTCTTACAAGAATAATACCAATTCTGCGCCAGGAAGCAGACACGACAGAAAAAGTGTCGCAATAAACATTTTACTCATACGGTTATACGGTTGTAAATGGTGTACACCGTCTCAGATGGTAATCTGCCTAACTTTTGTAACGTAGTTAATGACAGGTTTTATCTTGATAATCAAGGGCCTGCCGAGACAAATGACAAGTACATTAAGATGAGATTACGGTTCTAAACATATTGTAAATAAGATAACCCCAGGAAGTCACACGACGGATTAAATAATTGGTAAAATACTTGTAGTACTTTAATGTATTTTACTTAAACATTATTGTATAATAGAGACATTTGTATTTTCATTCACTACCCAGTTTTATCTGTTTTTTTAAACTTGTTGATTTCAATAATATTAAATAGCTGTAAAAAGTACTCTGAAACTATAACACACTCAATACATAAATATTGAACATTTATGTATTATTTAGCTTACTAAAGTATAATCGGAGTTTTTAATAAATTTATTAAGTATGTGCTAAATTTGTTTCACTATATTAACCTAACTTTTTACAAGTTCTACATTCCTTATTATAATTGTATATGCCTATCTATTTGTTTTTCAAAGAACAATCGAAATAATATAATTCAAATATAACCTATATCAATAGTTCATATTCAATTAACATAAAACCATCTTCACTACACTTAATGAATTTACTACATCTTGTAGAGTATTTTCAATATATTGCTCATCTGTAGTATTTAAAAAAAAAATTAAATTTATATGCAAAATGTAAAATTATTATTATTTTTCTGCATATTAGAAAACTCAGAAACTCTTTCATCTGTAATGCTTAAGATACTAATATTATCATCTCACTAACCCCATTCTTACAAGTATCATTTAGGCTTAGGCTGTAGATTTTCCAAAGTTTTACTGTCCCCCCCAATGTGGATATATTTTGTTATCCATTTATATTTTATTTTAGTTTCATGATTTTTTGGTATACAAGTCACTTTATAAAATTTAATAAATACAGAAAATTACTATAAGTAGTTTACCTGGTAATTAGTCCGTCGTGTGACTTCGTTGTGTTGTCCTACTTACGACACGTTTCGAGACAGTAATCTCATTATAAAGTTTAAATATTAATCACTCTTCAGGTCGTCATATAAACACAAAAACACAAACGCATTAATAACAAAAAGTACACAAAACATAATTTATAGCGCGACAAGGATTAAGCCGGTTGGTGTACACCATCGCATCGTCTATGATACACTACAATTATTTAGTGTAGAATTACCTAGCATTGGCCAAGATTGTTTATCCTTTATATAAAAATAGCCATTCGATCTTATGCAACCTATTTGTTCATTCTGTGTACAAAGTTTCATAACCTGCCAGTTAAAGGACTAAAGTATTAAAGCATTACATATGTTATAGAATTGATTATAACTAAATATCTTACCCTAATATGATAGATATTTATCTAAAGTATATTATTATGTATAAAAAAATTCTAAATTGTTTATAAAAAAGTGATATACTAAATATATGATCAATTTAGATTATATTAAATTATTATATATTATTATTATTATATGTAGATTATATTATATCAAAATATCCTAGATTCAGATCAGTCATGTAAACAATTTTGTCAGTTCACTAATTTAGTATATAAATGAAATCAAATCAATAACAACACACACAAGATAGATTTATTTTATTGTAAACTCAAAACACTTTGGGAATAATGTAATCAATCCAGGACCATTAATTAGGTACACATAACTTATGAAATCACAACTTTGGAAGCCATTTTAGTTAGCCTGCCTTGTTATGCAAATGAAATAAATCATGAATAGTAATAGAAATTTTACTCTATCCACAACAAAATTTGACGGTATGGATTAGTACTGAATTTAAATATGATTTACAATAAATGAAGCTTTAGTTGTAGAAATCCCATATCACTATTGTAAGAAAAAACTATTTAAATACCTAAAACCTAAACAATAAGTTAAAACAGAATGCAAAATAAAATTTGCATTGCATGATTAAAAAATGAAAAATGCATGACAAAATAAAATGTAACAAATGCAAGCAATAAAGCGCGGAATACAACTTGTATTAATAGCCTCAATAAAAGTCTTATTTTAAAATAGACGCCAAATTCAACATATGCATTCAAAATATAATTGTAAAAGTAAAACCAACCAAACTTTATCAAATATTCAAAAGAGACCGATTGATACACACATATCTAACAGTGAAGTGAATGAAAACTATACGGAGTCTTAGGTCTACGACTTGTTTACGTCATATGCACTACTGCGCTAACTTGAAACAGCATTAACCTTTGCCCAAACGTTGAGATTGTTAGATATCTACATCATTAACTAATAGATTATTGGATAACCACATATTTAAAAAAAATCAATACTAAATTCAGTTTAATATTTTTTAAACAAATTCATAAATTTGTTTTGATTATGCGTTATTATTACTAAAGACTTTATCTAAGTAAACAAGATTCGTCCTCCCCGAGCTAGAAAGTCTGAATCTCAAGAATAACAGTAATAAATATTTAAATAATGAATATATGCAGTTAACGGTTGAGTTGTTTTGTTAAATTTAACAATCAATTTAAAACACTCTACTTAATTTTCCAATGCTATATTTGTAACCACTATTAAATAAATTAAAATTCATACTGTGAAGAATAAATTGTTATATGTAAAACAGAACTGGTTACTAAACTGTCTTACTTAAGAATAACAATTAAATTCAGTTTAGCAAACTAACCCTTTCGGAATGTACCTTTTAATTTTGAGACAATTTCCTGCAAGCAAATATAAGTGTAATGATTTAAATCTAGCATAAACCGAAATATTTCAGAACTAAATACATAAAGAACAAAAGGAATTAGAGTGTTTTTATACCTAATGCGCATACGACGTGATCCAGGTCACCACAAACCCCACCACTCGGCCTCGTTACAAGTGCCTATATCGGATTATTCAATAATTTGTTTGCATTTGCTGAGCCGAGAAAATGTTAGAAGTTAATGAGTGAAGTGAGAAGGGATCCTCAAGTATTTATAAAATAAATTCATTCTAGTTCTAGAGGTAAAAAAACACGATCTTCAAAAATTGCTACATTGGTTGCATATATTGTACACTTATTTCCAAATCCCACTGACGATTTGTTTAAAACAGTAAACAAAATAAGGTGAGTTCCCCTTTAGATATATTTGTTATTTGACTCTTTGTACAAAAAGTAAACTAAATATTAAATTTGAAATTATACTTATTTTTGAGTAATAGTATCCAAGCCACAGATTTTAATCTTAGTTTTTGAGTACTTATCCGTCTTGTGACTTATTTGTAAATATATTTTACGCGTTTCAGAACGTATGTTCCATCTTCAGACTCGCCCGTGAGAGGTCGTTAAACATTAAAACACTAAAACGTTACAAAACGTACACGTCGCAAACAATTACGTTTAGATTCACAACAGGTGCACACCAATGGTTCGGGAACGACACAACCGCCTGAAGATGGAACATGCGTTCTGAAACACGTAACATTTAGTTACAAATAGGTCACAAATCGGAGTATGTACTCAAAAACTTACAGATAATTTTAAACTGCTTTACGGTATGGAACACAGTGTGTGTTGGGGTGCGTGCGTGAGTGTGTTGAGAAAGGTATTTTGTGAAGCAGGCAGGAGGTATCTCCTAGTAATTTAAAAAGTATTGTTAAATGTATAGCTTAGAGTGTGTGTGTGTGTGTGTACCTGTTGGATATACTAAGATAATAGGAAACTGTAATTTCTTTAACTTGGACAAAATTTCTTACAGATACAATGAGATTTTATGGAAGGAGATAGTACACCACAGATGAAGAATTAGCTCGCCGCCTTAAAGGTGTTTTTAGTAAGTATACAGCTTTTATAAGCCACAATTAGCTACTAATAGAACTTAATGCATATAAATAGTAAATAGTAATCATTATCTCAATAGAAAATAAATAACAGAAGAGATTAATTTATGTATCTTCTTTACTGAATTTTGAAAGTTGTCAAATAGTAAACAATCACATTATGATATTTACTTTAATTTAGTTACATGCTAAATCCCTCTAACTTGCAATAAAGCGTTAGTAACATATCGTTTATTATTGTTAGATATTTTCTTAACATAAAGTGTTATTAAAATGTTGGAAATTTAATTTTAGAATGCATCTACGAATTTTAGAAATGGTCAGAAATTTTGGAGCATCGAATTACGTATAATGTATAGTTACGTAAGTTAGACATAATTTTTCAGTAGAAAACATAAGTTACATGTAGTTTTTGATAGACAATATGAGTTAAGTGTAATTTAATGGTTAGACTATTTGTAAATATAAGATAAATATAATAATAGCAAAGGTTAATAATATATATGCTTATTATTTAGCAAAGGTTAAATTTTGACTATTCGATTTAATATAATAATATTAATATTTCACTATCTTGATAACTAGAATTTGAAAAATCGATAATTTTTATTGTAATAATAATATCTTAAGTTTATTTCTTTTGCGGTAATTAAAAAAAAGATAAAATATGCAAACAATTATAATTTTATTGTTTTGTATAATACAAAATTATAAATATTATATTATTTCTAGTATTTCATGTGGTTTAAATTCGAGCAATTTCGATTGTAATGTAACTAAATTCAACATTCTTTCATGTAATTAATAATTGGTATTTATAAATGTATGCACAATCTTAATTCGCACCTTGATTCTAAGAGGAAACGCATGGCAAAGAGGAAGATTCATGAAATTATTGATAAATATTTAGTAAACATGTGAAATTCCTTACATTCAAACTACTAAACGGTAGAGTAATTTAACAAATAAATAAAGATAAAAGATAATTCAACTTGAAAGCAATACAAATAACGCTTAGTATTTGTTTCGATAATTTAAATAACAGATAAAACAGCTTTCTCGGATAAACAATTTAGCAACACAATTTTAAATTATTCCTAGTTTATTTAATTTTAATTGTCTCAATGGCAATTTATACACTTAATTTTGGTTTTCTTTACATCTATGGTACAGTACCTTTCGAATGATGTGAGCTTCGTTAATTTCCTTTAAGAATAAATAGTAAGAAAAGGTTCTACAAATTTCGATCTTTACGTATTAATATAAAAGATTATATTAGACTAATCTCATATCAATAACTCAATATTATTAAGTTATATTTCAATCTTTGATGTACTTCAAACAAATGGTTTCAGAGCAATTTTAACAAAATTGGATGTTTATGTATTCTTCTCTCCTTGGTAACTTATAGAAATATTGTGTAACACATTTGACTTCGAATCACCATTAACGGATTATTTTATCTACTTCAATCGTTGCTTTACCTAATATAGTTTTCAAGATAAAATACTTAGAATGTATAATTTATGGTTTTAATATACAAAATGGGATAAGTGATGGTTAGTACTGTAAGAAATGTTTTCATATCCAAACCATTGCTGAATCTCAAATAATTTCCAAGATACACATGTTTGACTATAATCATTATTTGTTTAACATTATAAATAAGATGTATAAGCAACATATTATTTTGTTGTAAGAATATAACAAAAATATAATATACTATAATCACTAATATTGGCAGGAGTATGTTTATACAATCAATATAGCAAACCAATTAGTTTGTTTTGTTTTTGTCCGTAAGATTCTTACGAAAAACAGATGTAGTATTCTAGCAAGAATGTCAAACAAGAAATGTTCAGGCAAGTATAACTTATCATTAGTTTTAGGTTTTTTTTTGCAATAAGTCTATTTCAAGCCAATAAATGTGAACTACCTTACATAATAAATATACACATAAATATTTGCGTCTGTATAAACTACAAAAAATGTCTAAAGAAATAACGTTTGATTTGTAAATAGTATAATTTCTGGTTGTACAATTACCCTTTTAGTCAGTAAATCTAAATCCATATTACCTTAACGCCAACAATCATTGATCGTCCTGATGTAGTACCGGTTTTGAAGGTGTCATCGACAGGTTAAAGACCTCATCCTTCTTATTAAGTTCCCGTGTAGACGTCGTCAAAAATTTAAGTTAAATTTATTTATTGTAGATAGTTTATAAATAGTTTAAAACTTAACAGATTATAAACACAGTTACACTCAATGCACTGTTTACGGTTTTATTATGAAATTTAATTACAGATTGTGTCCATGAAGGAAGAAAAACAAGTTATTTCAACAACCTCTTCTAAATGAGGTGTGTTACCTTATACCACACAATGAGTGCCACTGGCAATTTCATCGCGCCTTACTTCATTTTTCCAAGAATAAACATACAAAATTGTTTTTGAAAGGTGGTACTCTGGGTACTGCAAGATCGGCGCATTCTTATAGTTGGATGACGGGGATGCACCTTAATTTTTTTAACTTTTCTTTAGCATTTCATAAAATATGTTAGAGCCCAAAGGACAACATAGACACACAGTGCTCTCGCTTTTAAATAATCATGTCAGCCTATTTTACTATCTTATCTTAATTTTGCTAAATACAATGGCATTGTTTTTCTGATTCCCCCTTACCTATTGCAGTCACTAAATGAAAGTTTAGCAATTGAAAAGTTATTATAACATTTATGCTGATGAATGGTTGTTAACACATTCAGACCTGCCAATTTCTACCTATGATGTAGTCGATGTAAGGCTTATCCATTAGCTTTAACCAGAGTAAATACTTGCAAATTATGAGAAGTGAGTGGTATTGTTCCAATAATTAAAATGGTTTCACTGATGATGAACGTTTAATTTTATATTTTATTAATAGGGCATATGTTTACACGACCCTGTGGAACAAACACAGGATTCTTCAAATTCGTCAGGACTATATGAGTATACTGTAATCTGTAGTCCTGGATTGAACTGTCCAGAGACCTCAATAAGTAAAGCCATTGTTTATCTGGAAGTTGTTATAACCTATCTAAAAGATTTTCCTCGAAATAAAAATAAAAAGTTGAGCAGTATCTTCTGGAAAGAGCAATGAAATAAAATAAAAGATGAACATTTAATGAAACCACTTTGGCCTACACTAAAACAGAAAAAATCTAAACAAAGCTTTTCCTAGTGACATCCAAAAAGAAAACTTTATTAAAGTCATCTAACACAGACTATGATAAATATTCTACTAAAAGTATGAGCTCAAAAATGACAATGAGTGATCAGAATGAAAGTGTAGAAGAAATCGCTAACAGAAAGCCAAAGATTAATTATTAGATATTAGTCAAATTTGAATGGAAAAATCTTTTAAGCGATTTGTTAGACAAAATACAAACGTAGAAAAGGAAGTAATGATGGTTAAATTTGCAAATAGAGTTGCTGATTCTAAGTTTAACTCGCCTCCAATCGAAGACATTTCTGTAACTGATGACCAAATTGATACCATTCTTCGTCCACCAACCAACAACACAAAAATTGAACTAGTTTTATTTTTACAGCTGATTTTTAAGGGCTTTCAATGTGTTATAATTTAAGTTTATAACATATAAAATGTTTTAACATAAGATTAAGTAATACATTATTGTGTTTAGTTTACTTTCCAGATCAAATTCCCACCATGGTTATACTTGAGCCATGATGTAAACGCATCTATACTCAAAATATAATATGTAAAAAATATTTTAAATTCATATTTTTAAATTTACATTTAAATAAATTCAAAGCAAATTAAAGTATAAAATATACAACTTAGTTTAATGTATTACCAAAACAAACCCATTAAATAATTGAAAAGAAAAGCTTTCTCAACTACCTCATTCTTCCCTTCTTTTTTCTAAATTAATCAATTTCTAATTTTATTTGTTTATTTACATTTTTTATCTCTAGATTTTTTCGTAGTACATGAAATAAGGCTTTGTAATAAATGTATATTATTTATTCGTTAACATACAAAAATAACATGTGAATTATTATTTTGAAATTAAATTATAACTTAAGTTTTCATGATTTAAAAAATAATGTGATTGTTTCTATAAATCTATTTAATCCAGTAAAACTGCGTTATGTCACAATTTTTCTCAAATGAAATCAAACCCTTTAGTGAAATGCTGTAACATATTGTGAACCATTCAGTCTAGAGTCTAGAGGAACGACGCATTTAAGAAGTTTCAAACGCGCATGAGCTAAACAATGGACGTTATATATACACTCCAGGGGACATTTTCTCAGTACAGTTTATACCCTAGCGCGAGATAGGTTGCATTGTTCTCGCACAATGTTATATTTATTTCGGGTACTGAATTATAAGTGTAGTCAGGTGTTTTGACTTTAATACTCCTGTTGTATATTAGGTATAAATTTAGTGATTTCACAAAAAAAAACTATTTCCGTAAATGGTGTCGATAGATAAAACTATTATTCAGTGTGATCTTGGAATATGAAAATTGGGTAAGATCAGTAGTTTTTAGAATAAAAATATTATTTTAAATTTTAAATTTTTATGTAACATTATTTTAAAATTGCATTTATTTGCTTAACCATTTTGAATAAGACAAATCAATGAAGCATATTTGTTCCTTATATTTCTTTTTCCATATTATTTACATATATTCTAATGAAGTTGTTATCAAATACTTCAACTACTTCATAACATATATAAATCTTAAACTGTCCTCGTTTCCACGTTATTTAAATGCACACCTGTTTTATATTATTTAAAAAAATCATAAACCTACTAGTATTTAAAATTGTTTAAGCTTGAAATTCTTTTCGTTTGATTTTTTTAATAAATGTACTGGAGTTTAGTATACTTCACATAATGATTATTGAATTATAAGCTAAGCCACTTTCTAATTTTTGAATTTGTTTAACTTTCTTATCTGTTTATTTTATACAATGAAATACTCTGCTAAAGTATTTTACAAATACAGTAATTTTGTTGTAAATTTATTAAAATATAAAAACATAATCAACATTCAAAATCCCTCTACACAGACTTTATAAAAGAGTCACATATTTTAAATGTTGATTATCTAATGCTAAGACAATACAGTTCACAAAACTTAAGTTATAATATTTTTGAAATACCGGAAAATATCAGTATGTAAAAATGGAGATGCTGAAATTAACTAAATACCGTTACCGTGTATTTGATTTTTTTTAATTTCTTATATTATACACACATCATTTTCAATAACAGAGGATTTTTATAGAGTTTTTGAAACATAACATATGCAACAATACAAACAAAATATAAAAAACAGTTTCAATAATAAATGCTGTTTTTTAAAATATTATCTTATCTTTATATATATGTTTATCTTATGTTATAATTATATAAATACTCTCAAACGTCCGAAGTATAAATTATTGTTAGGATTTTTTAAATGTAGGTAAAATTTAAAAAACAAATATTTGTAACTGTACAAACATCATGGATATTAAATAATTATATAGTTCCCACCAAACACAATCAACTCAGTTTAAAAATACAAAGTGGTTTTTTTAGAAGTAATATTCATTAGGAACATTACTTGATCAATTTCAGAATCTTTTCGGAAATGTACAACAAAAAAAAACTTAGTTTAATGTGTTGTATTAACTAATAAATCAGATTATTTAAGAAAATTCTTCTTTTTCAACATAATAGCTTCAGTTATAGTAGGCTTAAACATAAATATTCTGATCTCATACATAATCTGGTTATAAATAACTCACTACTTTATAAAATCTTACAATGATCAGTCGTAATTAGTATTCCGAAAGTGCCTAAGAACTAATGATATCTCACAATAATCACACATTTAGATTTTAATATTCCGATTATCGAATGTTTAAGATATATAACATATATCTTGAAATTTCCATTTCTTACTGTCTATTTCCTGTAATAATATATAAGAACGAGTATCTTAAGATTTAGCGAACACGTGCTCTATTAATATAAACATAATGTAGGCCTACTATCGAACTGTTGAGTATTTTACAAGTGACTATAAGTCAAATTGAAAATGGAAGTCAAAATCCTTGGATATGGGAAACCACAAATTGCAGGAATTTAAAGGTTTTGAAAACATTATACTATTTTGCAATTATTAGAAACCAGGTTTACTTATCTAGAACGGTCATAACGAAATTGCTACAATTGTGTTTAAATTGTTTTAATAACTCAAGATTTGTAATTGAAAATAATTTGATCCACTATTTAAAACTTTTGCTAATAATGTTTTTATTTTATAAACGGAAAATGTACATACATATAAATTGTATAACTGTCATGCAATGTCATTATATTACATTGGCATTTATTTTATTTGCCAAAGTAAACATGTTTATATTCTATATAATTTGTTGGCATGCTGTTATATTAAATTGCATGGTTGGATGTAATTTGAAATACATCAAAATTAGCATTACATTTAACAAGTGTTTTACAAAATAAAAAATGTTTACTATATTATTTTTCATGCTATTTTTATGTTAGAAATTAGGTATCAGTACATTTTAAAGTTTAGAAATATAATATTTCTATACAAAAGGTTTCTAATTAATTGCTTTTATTGATACATTCATTTGATCCACTAATTGTAAAATCTACAATATATGTATTCTAAGCACATGCAAACTAAATCAATTAAAACAAATAATGAGCTGTTTTCAAAATATATTTTGAAATCACTTACTCTGTATAAAATTTGCATTTACAACAATTTGTTGGTAGTAACCCAAAACACTTGATTGTACTTTGCGGGCAATAGAGAGAATCTACAAGTATTAATACATTATTTATTTGTGTTGAAATATCCTGTTATTAACTTTAAATGAATATATTGTGTTTACTTACTGGGTAATGTTAAAAAATAAAATGTCTCTCACTAAATTTTGAAGAGTCTAAACGTAATACAGATAAACAAACAACTGTTAAAATAATATTTAAAGCTGAATTAACTTTCCTCTTTACAAATAGTTTTAGCTGGTCTATAGCAACTCAAAGTTAGTTAAATACATTTATTTTGAACAACTCTAATAACTTTGTAATTACATTATTTATTAAATTGTCTTTATATAAAATATTACTTATAAATACTTTTTACAGGTCCATACTGTGCAATTTATGTTGGATGTCATACTTAAAATGTTGTAATCTATTTGAGGCATTAGAGATGGCCTTCGGAAGTGTTGCATGTTGCTGCCTTGCATTTGTCTTATACTACAACTCTCTGGATGCAGGATTTGTCTATGATGACAGGTAATACATGTTAGTAAATTATATATGAGTTTAAATAATATATAAAAATAAAATGTTTCAACCCTGAAAACTTACCTGCATGCAATAATAAATTTAATTAAAAAAACAGATTGAAGCCATCAATAAAGTTAAAAGTTTATAAGTTTTTAGCCATCTAATTATGATTTCATTATACAAATATTTTAAATGGCCACATTTTTCTGAGACATACTTTTTATATGAAGTAAAATTCCTTATTTCCAAAATTAATACTTTATATTTATTGTTTCACTTATGTAATCAACTGTTTTTTTAACTCATTTGTTAAAACAATAACTTAATAATATTTTATGAAATTATATGGTTATTGTGCTTCTGTTTGTTTGTTTGTGAACTACACAAGTGTTTTGGCAACCATAACTTATTTTGTGCGGTTTATTATACCTACTTTTTGTATTTTATTTTTGTTTATCGATGTACGTTTCCCCCTTTCCCTTGTGCATTTGCAAGAGTGATTTTGTTGTGTTTTGTTTTTGTGTGTGTGAGACAGGAAAGATATGGGGATTGTGTGAGAGAGACAGAAAGAGTGTATTAATGTAGATTTATGGTTTACAAAAATATATTTATTTATCTAGAATCCATATAATTTGTTAGTTATTAAGGATATTATAATTATTAGTAGAAGTAAGTCTGGTATTATTTTAGAACATTGTTAAGTATAAGTTGATGTGTTATTAGTGTTGATTAAACTCCATACACTGACACACATACCACACATAATATGTATTATTAAGTTTTGGATAATATATTATCATTTGCATAAAATATATATCCTAAAATTATCGCTGTAATAAGTGGAATTGTATGCATTTGTAAAAGTAAATAATTTGTATTTTATTACAAAAAAAAATGTTTAAAATTCGGGAGGATAAAAAAATAAAATTGATAACTCAACATAAATTAGTTATATTATACTTAAAAACCAATATTATTAACTATTTATATAAGATTATTTTGTGTATTAATAAACGAGAGCACGATGATTTAAACTATGCATTCTTCTGAAACATTTCACAAATTATTTACACCTAGTATAGTTTAAAATCCATACATATGTTAAGAAAGAAAACTTATTTAATTTTAATAGAAATCAATAAAGAGCACTGTTTGGAAGTAGAAACCAATAGCTTAACATCGTTTCCATTTTAGAAGTTGAGAAATGGATGGGGTGAATCTCTCTCAACCATCGCCCCAACCCTTTCACGTCTGGATTTGCGGGGTTAAAACAAAGATATAGAGTAACCTATATTTGCGTCGATCTATATAGAGCTCTCTAGGGAGAAAATGTGAAAATACAGTTCTCTATACTGACACCATTCGTGTTAAACTGAATTATGCCTTTTGGATAGGAGTACATAAATATTTTCTGAAATACATTATGTAGTAAATACTGAATGCCATTGAATGGTATACGTCCATATTTTTTTCAACTAGTTTTTTTTAAAGTAAAATTCAAATATCTGCTGTATAAAGTATCACAGCTAAATAAATTTAAACATAAAATGAAATTTTAAGAGTTTAAACATATTATTCATCATTCTTAAAACATTTCCTTTTAAGTCCTTTAGAGCTTATAAACAGGGTTAAAGATGATTTCCTCTACTACATCTTCTTACAGGTTGGGTAACATCAGCAGTACAAAAACATAATTGTCACCTGATGTAACTTTCATATAATATATTTTATAAACGTAACAACTTACAAATATATATATACGGTTTTCCTAAATTGTTTAAACAAGGAATTAAATATAACATTTTATTTGAGCAGCACAACAATGACGAATAACTACAGTTCTATTTACAAATGTCCGATGAATTTTGTCAACAAAATACCTTTTATGCTAATGTAGTCTAAAATACTCATTTATAATCAAAGAGAGGTAACAAATACAGTGAAATGAGCAAGACCATGTGACAGCAATTATAAAGTTTTATTGCACAAACGTTAAACAGTAAATCAAGGCCGAGATAATTCTCAACTGAACAAAACAAATAAAAAATATATTAGGATTAATCCTTTTTTAACAAAGTCTGTCCATGCTATGTACTTAATATTAACGAATACTTTACATTATCACTTCATACATGTTGTTATTATTATTATATTACTTATTTTACATATTTTGTAGGCTTAAGATCGATTCCTTCAAGTTTCCTTTAAATAACTAGAAAAGTTTACTTTTCCGTTAGGAAATCTTAAACATTTTATAGTTGGTGCATGGTAACTATAAACTGTGTAGTGAAATCTATATGCAGTACTTTATTTATTGAAAATCTATAAATAGTAAAATTTGTTTCTATAAGGTAATATATTAATAGAATGTTAAATAAGTGTTGTAGGCTATAAATAAAAAAGATGTTTAATATTATTATGATTCAATATCTATCTAAATGTGTAGATTGCAATTTCATACAGGTTATCTGGAATAAAATTATTGTAAATTTTAAGGCAATTTTTTTATTTATGCTGCAATGAAAAATGAAATTCTGTAATACACGTTTATAGATTCGGAAGTTTGAAAATGAACTGCAAGTAGGCATTACTACAAGGTCACAAGAGGCTTTAAAAGTATTAATAACAACTAAATTGTTCAAATTGACTATAACCAAACGTATGCTACGATTGAAATTTGAATTAAAAATAAAACAAGTTTTAGCTACAAAGAAAAAAATCCGCATAGAATACACTTTACTACAAATTAATATATTTTAGTTGTCTTATAAGTTAGTAGGTATATTTATTTCAAAAGTTATTTATTCCACAATTTTTTTTTTTTACATTTAACGCTCATGTTCTATGTAACATAGCAACGAGGAGAACATAAAACAATTACAATAAATAAGTAATACATACTAATAAAGGCAGTTTACTGGTGTTGTTAATACAAATTTAAAAGAAATAGGTATTTCCTATATGTTTAAAAACAATTGTAAAAAAATAAACACATATTTCTAGTAACTTACAATTTATTTGTTTAGTTATGTTTTTTGTTCCTTGTTTTGTGGTTCGGGGTTTTTATTCAAATCAGTGTGATTTCTAGCAAGGTTTAGTATATAATGCATTTTTAAATATACATTTTTCCATACAATAATGGCATCTGAAGATATCTTAAATAGTTTTTGTATGATTTATCAGTTAATTTTTAACGTAATGTATATCAAATAGTAAAAAGAAGTATTAGCAATACAGATGTTATCATAATATTGACTCTTTGTATCTTGTTAATATGTAGGTTCCTTTAGTTTCCTTGAAGTAGTATGTTCACTTAATAGTAGATTGCTTTACAATAATATATCGTAATAAAAAACATGTATATGTATTTCTTATTTTTCAGGCGAGCTATTTTAAGTAATCCAGATGTACTTCCTAGCACCCCTGTTTCACAAATACTCTACAACGACTTCTGGGGCACCGCATTGAACTCTACCAACTCTCATGGTTCGTACCGCCCTCTATGTGTGTATTCCTTCAGATTAAACTATCAAGTTTGTGGATTCAGACCGTGGGGTTATCATATGGTCAACGTTCTACTTCACGTCCTAGCAACAGCCTTAATAATCAAAGTGTTCCAAGCAATCAACCCTTCAAAGTCTTCCAACGTTGCCGGCTTGATATTTGCTAGTCACCCGATACACACAGAAGCAGTGTCTGGAGTAGTAGGTCGGGCGGATATTCTGTCTTGTATATTTTTCCAACTTTCGTTTTTGTGCTACGTTCAACATACAGTACTCAGAGATCGTTACTGTAAAAAGTTTGAAAATGTTGAGACCAGTAGGACTATGGGCTTTTATGAGGCAAACATTAGCCTAAAGAGAAATACATACGGAGTTATTAAAACACTTCAAAACATATTAACTACTCGAAGCAAAAGTGAGAAATATCATGAATGGAATATCAATTTTAGTTTTGACAATATACTTGGAAAGTGGACATACTTATGGTTGACATTAACATTCGCAGGAGCTTCTATGTTGAGTAAAGAATCAGGGATTACTGTGCTTGCTGTGTGCGCCGTCTATGACATACTAAGATCTAGAAGAATCAAATCTAAGGTACATACTATAACATTACAAAATCTGTAATTTCTTATATAGATATAATGAGAAAAGTTTATATTTTGATTAGACGTGTACTTAAACGTGTGCTTAATACCTTATTATCAATCTTAATTTCTTTTCTTATTTTGTTCATATGTATAAGTTGATTATTTTCTCAAACTCCTTAGATCAAAAAAGATTAAAAGTTCAAGTATCTTAAATGCCAAGTATTAGGCTACAGTTTAGATGTACAAATAAATACTGTAAATATATCAACTTTGTGAAATCAACCACAAGGTGTAATAAAAGTAATATTTAGCAGTAAATAAAACATTTACTAGATATAATTATGTTTATGAATAAATTAAATATAATAATAGTAATAATTTTAACAATATTTAAATTGTAATGAATTCCAGTGACTTAAAATGTCAATTTTCTTATTTGTAAAATTAGAAACTTTATTAACAATTTAAATCTCAGATAATTGATTAATTAACATAATATTGTGTTATTATAGAACTGAATTTATTACAAGCTTAAATACAAAAATACGAATTCTTAGCTTCGTCCGGATTTTAAAAGAAAATTAATTTAATACCTGAAAATACAATGTAGTTGAGAATTCATATGAATTAAATATATTTGTTTAATGTATGTGGAAATTTCAATATAATTGTAGTTAATACATCTTTGTTTTTTGTTTATTTTTTTTTTTTTCAGAAAAAGAAGTTAGTACACAGCATTGGATTTCTAGGCATTGCCCTTTGCGGGTTACTTCTCGGCCGCCTTCGCATAATGGGACAACATTCTCCTGAGTTTTCCACCGCCGATAACCCAACTGCCAAACTGCCCTCGATCTTCATGAGGACTTTAAATTTTCTTTTCCTTCCTGTCGTCAATTTACGCTTATTGCTGTATCCCTGATGGCTGAGTTTCGATTGGTCGATGGACTCAATCCCAAGAATCGAATCTTTTTTCGATTCCCGTAACGCAATATCTTTAATGTTGTACTTCACACTGTATAAGAGTTTGTCGATTTGTTACAAACGAGTCTTTAACAGACGACTATTTGAAGCGAATCAACGTGATAGAAAGACTAAGAAGACCATACTTAACAAAAGTAATATCGAGCGATACAAATATCATAAAAAATGTGCCGTGTGTAACAACAATTCGGAGGACTCTCACACAGCTTCCTGTATTGCTACTAATAATAACAACATCACCATAAAATGTGACTGCCTTACAAATAGTACGAGTCTTTATGTTTCAAACAGTGAGGTTTTCCTTAATACTTTAGCGTTTACAGTCCTTCCGTTCATGCCTGCTTCTAACATGTTCTTCTATGTTGGATTTGTTGTTGCCGAACGAGTTTTATATCTGCCGAGTGTAGGATACTCTTTTTTAATTGCACACGGTTATCAAATTGTGACTAAACGATATAAGAGGTTAATGCAAGGTTTACTTGTGATTATGTTACTTACGTTTTGTGTTCGTACTGTGCGTAGAAATCAAGACTGGTTGAGTGACGAAAGTCTATACAGGTCAGGGATCGAAGTAAACCCACCGAAATGTGAGTAACATACATACATGTGTAATGCTTAAGTTGAATACCAGGAGTTATAGAATACATTAGTTATCCACAAAGTAATATATTCACAGGTCTTAAAAATAGATTAATAAAATGCTTTACCAATGAAAGATTGTAGGACATAACTGTTTGCACGTTTCGGTAAACCTTTGAACTAGTTATAAAGAAAATTTATAAACGTTACCCTGTTTAAAGTATTTAAACACTATGACAATGTTAAAAAAATACTGTATATTCAAATAAATCAAGTCATGAAATAGATGTTTTTTTATTACATCATTTTTTATACGAAACAACTGGAAGATCATTATTATCTTTTACAGTATGTAGCTCCTAAATGTGATATAATCGCAGAAAGCCAACTTTTAAACGCATTATACGATTTAAAGTATTAACATCAAACTACTAAATAAAAGATAAAATTATTAGAAACACAAAGGTATATCCAGGATGTCTACACAATCAACCAAGTAGTTTAAAAGAGATTAGGCTAATATTTTTAACGATAATATTAATTATTTCTTGTCTAATATTCTGGATCTATAAGTAAGGATTAGTAAGGACAAAATTAATTAAGAAGTAGGAATAGGCTAATAAAGTATTCAACAACTTAAATATTGTATCCCTACTCAAAACAGAAGAATACTTCTTACATATAATTATTGTATACTGCCGTAACTATGGATCCATACTATTAATAACAGTAACAGTTGTTAATGCATTGATTAACTCTTGTTTTACATAATTTGAAATTATAAAATAGTTTATGCAATTTTAGGCACACGTTAAACATTTAACATTTTTCACATTACTTGATTGAAATTTACACACATTATTTTCTCCTGAATAAAGGAGGAGTAATTAATTTGAAATGTATTATTAATTCATTTTTATTTTTTTATTTTTCAAAATATGTTATTTCAAATTAATTAATGTTGTACTACTTTCGAAGCATGCAATGGTTTAAAAGCACTTTCTGTTAGAAACATCCTAAGTTAAGCCTATGGAGGTTATACGATTGTATGACAAATCCCAAATTAAATTAAGTTTTGTAATGTCGTTATACAGATACAAAATAACAAACATTTTCATTTTCATTATTATACATAATTAAACATTTGCTTATTTTGCTTGAACACTATCCGACGGGAAGAAGTTCGTATAGTAATTGATTTAAACAGATTTAAAAACTACAACTGAGAACCTATTTTAGACTTATTTCAGAAACGAGGGTCATAATATCGATAAAAAAAAGTTAAAATATTCATTACTATCCATATTTTAATATTATTTCATACTTCAACTATCCATATTTCAATATTATATCATATTTCAAAAAATAACACTTGCACCCTTTTCTCGAATAAATTCAATCCTCACGACAGTATCTACTACATGTATGTAAAAATAATTACAATTAAGCTATTTTGTGGTATTTGATTGGTGCTGATCATAATGCGCATGTGCCTATACAAATTAACGGTTAAATAAACAGCTAAACCAAATTTGATGAAATTTTTGAGACTATTTTTACTTTAAATATCTTTGATATGAGTTTTAACCGTAAATTCTATATATAATATATATAAAACAAAAACACTAATACATCTTTAAAAACAATCTTTAAGTGCTGTAATTACTTTGAATAGTATAAATATATTTACAAATTGTTTTCATATTTTCGGACGATCGATTATTTCCTTATTTCATTATATTGGGAAGTTAGTAACACGTTTTCAAATATTAAAATTAGTTCACAACTAAAAGTAACAAAAAATAATACAAATAAATAAAAAAAAACAGATACAACCCTTAAAATAAAAAAAAAATAACGGTAATCTTCGAATTGACAAAAAATAAAACTTAAATAAAGAAAATCTAAAATCTTAAAACACAAATACAAAAAAATAATGGAAACATACGAGAAAAGAAATACCTCTTTTGCTTTTTACTTTCTCCACCCTATACGTAGTACATGGAGAAAGTATTGTTTTCGTCCAAATTTTCGAATTTGAATTGTTAGTGGAATTATCTGTTTTGGTGCTCCCTGAACCCCAAAACATTGTTTAGTGGAATTATCTGTGTTGGTTCCCCCTGAACCCAAAAATATAGTTAGTGGAATTTTTTGTTTTGGTGCTCCATGAACCCACAAAAGTGTTTTTTTGGTGATGTCTGTCCGTGTGTCCGTGTGTCTGTGTGTCTGTAAGGATGTGTACAGAGCTGGAGACAATACCAACGGTCCGATTTTGATGAAATTTGGTACGTAGGTGTAGTTTTGGAATATCTCCAGGCGTATTTTTCATTTTTTCAACTTTTTTATTTTTAAGGGGTCTTACCCCCAAAAATTGCCAAAAAACGAGAAAAATCTAAATTTCTCAAAAACGGCTCTAACGATTTTGGTCAAATTTGACTTATTTGTAGCCCTTAATGTACCCTACCATATGCAAAAAACCGCATCCTTCTAAAAATTCTCGTTTAGGTAATAATAATAATAATAACTGATTTTTGGGGGGTTTTGGCCAAAAATGGGGTTATTTTGCAAAATTCTCAAAAATTACTGAACGGATCGGAACGAAATTTGGTATGTAGCTTCCTCTAGGGCCATAGGTGCTAACTAAGAAATGTTTTCATAAAATTCAAAATTTTAGGGAGGTTTGGGCGGGTTGAAGTTAATAAATCACGATTTCCCTAAAACTACTGAACGGATTGGAACAAAATTTGGTAAGTAGCTTCCTCTAGGGCCGCAGGGGCTCAATAAAAAAGGTTTTAAAAAAATTCAAAATTTTAGGGGGTTTGGGAGGGTTCAAAGTTATTAAATCACGATTTCTCTAAAACTACTGAACGAATTGGATTGAAATTTGGTATGTAGTTTCCTCTAGGGCCGTAGGTGCTGATAATAAAGGGTTTAACAAAATTCGAAATTTTAGGGGGATTTGGGGGGGACAAAGTTACTAAACCATGATACTGAACGGATTGGAATGAAATTTGGTATGTAGCTTCCTCTAGGGCCCTAGGTGCTCGCTAAGAAAGGCTTTAAAAAAAATCGAAATTTTAGGGGAGGTTTGGGGGGGGGGTGAAAGTTACTAAAACTCCCCATAAGAAATACATAGTGTAATTTATATTCATTGATATAATATATTTTTTGTTAATATACATTTAACTTTGATTTGTCTATCAGTGTAAAGCCGGATCGTGCTAGCTAGTAAAATAATATAATATGGATGTGTGTTACATGCATCTAATATTTTCCATGGTAACAGTTTCTAAATAACCAATTTCTAAATAACCAATTCTATTTTTGCAATTCTAAATAACCATCTCCTATGCTACTCTTGGGAAGGTATAATATTTCAACTGGGAGAAAGTATGTGGCAGTTATCTGGTACCGTTTATTTTACATTGTATTAGACCTAAGTTTTTGTGAAATTAGTATTTCAATGACTTGAAACAATTTTCTCCATGAAGTAAAGCTTGAATTGTAAGTCACGTTTTAGTATACGTTATGTGTGTGTAAATGTGTTTTGTTTAGGTGTTGCAAGTAGAACTATTAATTAAGGAAAAACATAACTCACATGTAAATTTCATAAATACGCATTATAAACTGTTACATCTGTTCCACAGCTAAACATTTTCATACAATTTGTAAAGTCGACCGGTACATGTGATGTATTTTAACTTTAATTTGGAATTTGTCCAAGTACCGACTATTGTGGTTCATAATACAGTACTATAATTAATTTATGTTTGACTCGGTTCTTCAAGAGATGCCTTAAAAAATTGTGATTTTTATGTGTAACCAATTTTTAAACGTGAATATTTCGAAAAAATCAAATATCATATGGTTTATTATATCAGTTGAAACATTTTGTATGCTTTTAGTAAAACTCACAGTAAATAAATAGTTCCTAGTATTGTTTAAGTTACGGAAATAGGCAGATTACTTTGACGGACGTGTAAAGAGATTTTCAAAATCTAATTTGTTTTATAAATATATATTTTAATCTTAATGAATGATTAGAATAGTTCTTAAAAATTGTTACGTATTTTTTTTTTTTTTAATTCTCTTGTAAATAAATACTACTTTCGACTTAATTAGACTTTCAGTAAAATGTCAAATCAGCAAACATAAGTCAAACAACAGTTATTTAAATATTTACTGGTAAATTATTTTTTTTTAAATTTATATAAAACATTTTGTATGGTAAAACTGGATTTACTTTTTATATATTACACATTGGTTGTACTAAATAAAACGTTTACGTAATGTTTAAACCATAAAAAATTTTATGGTTTTACAAAACAAAATATAGGCGTAGTTTATGTTTTTAACTCATTTGGTTAGTTGTAACCCTACAATTTCTAAAAACTGATTTATGTAGTTATAGTTGTTATTATTTCTATTATATAACACAATTTTATAAAATTTGCAGCTTATGGAAACTTGGGTTCGATTCTTAGTTCCCAAGGCAAAATACAGGAAGCAGAGGAAGCGTTAAGGATGGCTTTATATTACAGACCCAACATGGCTGATGTACATTATAATCTGTAAGTATATATGGTATTTCAAATGTATACAAACAGTGTTTTGTAAGGGATGGATATTCAATTAATAAATTTAAAATAATAATCTATTTAAAAACTAAACGAAAATGTAATAGCACATGAGTATATGTAACAACAAATGTTAAATATGTATTTGTTACCAGTGCACTGACATTAAATCCTTATAAATTCGTTGTGATGACCGTGGTTTCGGATTAAGGCCACATACATTACACCTAAAACACACGAATAAAAAACACAACATGGGTTTATAAAACGTTTTTATTTTGTTTTCCGTACATTGTGTTTGTGACAAGTGGTTTACGACGATCTCACTGGTGAGTGAAATCATATTCTTAATTCATTTTTAAGTTTAATTTATGAGACCGGATAGGGTAAGGCAAAACCGTGGTCGACATCACGAATAAACAAGGATTTGATGACAGTGCATAGGTAACATATTCATTTAACATTTTGTTATTAAATTTCAATCCAGGAGCTTACATATTGACAAAAAATATAATTAAATAAATAATAAATAATTTAAATGAATATATGCTACAAAAATTAATAGGATCCTATCTTAATTAACACATCAAACCTAAAGCTTTTCATTGACTTATATTCAGTAATCATTTCACAGTAAATATTGTAAATAATGTTTTTACTAATTGTGATGTAATTATTATATTCAGTATTGTCTTTCATATTTCATTGGTTTTATCATGAATGTTGCATAGAAAAGTAGATACTGGTAGACATATGTGTGCTGTATTTGACGTAGGTCTGTTTCATTAAATTTCGAATTTACCCTTATTTATGGAAAAGAGTAGTAATAATAACATAGTTATATATATTATATATATCATTAACGGTTTTGAATTTATGTACAGAGGAATTATCCTACAAGGAAAGGAAAATTACGAAGAAGCCATAAAAAGCTATCAACTTGCTATACAGTATAGACCATCACTTGCACGTAAGTAAATAATGTGTTAAATAATTTCAATACATAATAAAATGGTAGGCCTAGACATATTTTGTAAAAACAATCTTTGAGAGGTTTTAAATGGTGTCAATAGATGTTACACAGCGTCATTAAATACAGCTTTCGACACAATCTTTACGGCTAAGGGCTTATCTCCTCCAGCCGCTCCCTATATATATTATGTTTCTGTGTGTATAGATGAGACACTAACGGATGAAGCTTAATATATGCAGAGCCACGAATCTCGGAAGGGTTAAGTCTCTGTCACTTCTATAACAAAAATGGGATTTAGTAATACTATTCAGAGTTTTGCATATTATATTTATATTTAGATCCTTTGTCATTAAGTATGCAATTGTATTTTATAATTATTGTTGTTAATGCCATACTGTTTATATTATTTCACTATATACGTTGATGTTATTTCTTTTTTTTATTGTCTGTGTATTTGGATGTTCTAACTTAAATCCTAAAGTTATTGAGGTAGTCACTTATTATTAATAAAATAATACTGTTAAATTTATTTTTGAAACACAACATGATTATCCGTACTTTAGAAATTATCTAATAGTAAGTTAGATTGCTTATACAATTAATGCCAAACGAGTTTTGCTAAAAGTTTATAATAATACACATTAAAACAAGTTTTTATGTAAATTTAATGGTATTATGTAGTTGTTAAACGTAAAGGCAATGAGCCTTTGAAGTTTTTGAACAAAATAGATATGTGATAATTTGTCTTTATTTGTAGTCGCACATCTGAATCTTGGACAACTTCTTGCATCAAAAGGAAGGTGCGAAGAAGCCGAGGCGGTATTGAAAAGATGTTCGGAGTTGGATGGAACGCGACTTAAAGACTTCAGAACACATGAAAGTACTAGGGTATCAGCTTTGTTAAACTTGGGAAGATTATATGCTCAGAGGGGGCAGTATAGCAAAGCTGAAAATGTATACAAAAAGGGAGTTCGTTTAAAACCAGCTGACTATCAGCTTCAGGTAAATAAAATTAAGTTAAACTAACTTTCTGTTTATGAAATAAAGAAAACTAATGTTTAAAATAAATATAATATAGTTTTACGTTTGAACTTTAAAAATGGTTATCAATTATGACTTTGTGCAGTTAGTACATGTATGTTACTGAGTAATAAACTTTGCGTTTTCGTGTTCAAAATTGTTCAAGTTCTTTTCGCTTTATTACTACACTTCTGCATAACTTACCATTAAACTTGGATGAGTAAGCATATCTATACCTATTACCACAAAATAGCAATACTTTAACATATAAACATACATTTAACAGAAATGAGTTGGCAGTCCTAGGTCTGAAATAAAAATCATGTTATGTTATATTGTTTAAATTAGATACAATATATAACGATAACAGTGCAATATTACTATTACATAATACTTGTAATAATTCACTAGGTGACTTTTTTCCAATATGTAAATACTAATTAAGTTTTAAGTGTGCGTATAATTACTTAGACAAAATTATTATTCCATATTTTACTAGCTTATTTTTTCAAAATCGACTACCGCACTAAACCTTTCGATAAGTAAAAGTAACAGATAAATACAAAAACTGTTCAAAAATATAATGCACTTAAAAATATTTCAAAACCTTTCTATTTGATAGGTATTTTTAAAATAAAATTTTTCATAAGTAGCTTTTTATGTGAATTTTAAATATTTCAATAAATAATTGTAAGTAATATATTTTTTATTATTTTATCTCACTTTTTAATTTAAATGAAAGAGGTAATTTAGTAAGTTTATATTTAATGGCTACTAACATTAAAAAGTTGTTAATTAGGCATATTTTGTGGGATTGTTTTTTAACTGTTATTTTATAATGGTACTATAACATATCTACTATACTATATCCTTAGTGAAAATTAAATACATAAAATACATTTGAATTATATTGATATCGATTCAAAGTGTACCATATATTTAAAAAAAAGTTACTTTAATATTTTAATTATTAAAAAACTTAATTATTTTAAATATTTGTTTAGGTTCTATACAATTTACTAGGAGAGGCTCTCGTTAGGTTGAAGAAATATGAGGAGGCAGAGTTTTGGTACAAGAAAGCTCTCGAAGCAAAGCCTGATCATGTTCCAACACACTTGACCTATGGAAAGCTTTTGGCGAAAAACGTACGTTATTAAACTAAACACATATAAGTAAAACTTATTTATTAAATTAACTATCTTGAAATAGATAGTTACAATTATGTTATTTAATTCATATAAATATTAGTATTCATAAATTTAGTTAAATGATTAAGATGCATTTTAAATAAAATTTCTTCTCAAATCAACCATTGTGCCTTTAAATTAAAAAAAGGATTGTGTGTTTTGCGCATATTATTGCACATAATAAAATCTTAAAGTGTTAAATAAATACACAAATTACCACAAATGCAATCACTTCATGAAATTGAGTTCTTTTTCCAAACTTTCCATTTATTTTGTTTAATAGTTGCCTGTTTCAAACAACATAGTTTAGCAATGTTACTGTTACTGCACTATGAGTTAGTGTATTAGCCTAAATATTTTCGTTTTTGAAATATAATATAGGCTACTAATTTAAAAACATGTATGCAATTTATCATTCTAAAAAATATGTTGTTGTTTAATGTAATATACCATTTGGGTTTATAAGGTTTATGAATTACAAACAAATTTCTAACCTATAATTTATATACACAAGAATATAGTTTTTACATTTAAATTAAAAAATCAAAGTAAATAAGTGTTATCCCATCAAAACATGTACATTCAGATTATGTAAACAATATTAAATAATATTATATATGTTTTATTGATTTAAAATTTGTTTGAGTTCATTAATTAGTTAACTGCATTGAAGGAAGTTAGAAGAATACAAAATTATATTTGACCACTCCATAATATTTCAGAAAACAAGATCGACTGAAGCAGAATATTTGTTTATACAAGCACAAAAACTGGCTCCGAGTGATTATGCAGTTTATCAACATTTCGGTAAGATACGTTTTAACTAACCTTATTTTGTTTTAGTGTTTATGTGTTGTTATTATGCATTGCCTTTAACATTATTCGTAATGTTATCTACGAATTTATCTTGAGACATTTATCTGTTGTTAATTAACATTACAGTATCTTGTTAGGCTTTCCTGAAAGTAGAAATAATTCCCGCGTTAAAACATTATACAAGATACTGACTCGTTTGTTACGCAGGGGAAGTTACAATTTAAAAGAGATAAATGCAATATTTTAGCACATCTGGTAAAAACTGTTATAAAATTATATTAAGGAAAACTTGACAACCTATTCACCGTATTTTACAAAATGAACTCATACTAAACAATCCTATATACCTGAAATAAAATAATTCCTAAGAATTTAACTAACAACCATTTAGTTTTGTAACTTTATCAAGAATTACTGGAGTATTGGCAGCAAAAAAAAAAAAAAACAATTCAGGTTGATTCCGTGTCGTCAGAAATATGAATACATACATTGGTAGTGTGGTATGTTCGAAAATACTAGCTAGCTTTACTCAGGGGGAACTCAAATCAAGGAAAAAGAAACCATGAAAGTGTGACTAATCGTAACTGAACTATTACTATTTTTTTTCATAAATTGTTTGTGTGATTAAGACAGCTTATGGCATCGTTTGATCTCTCTGTCAAGCTTAGTGTTAATCTTTTTAATATATCTATATATATAAAAGCCAAATCCACTGACTCACTGATCACGATTTCTCAAATACTACTGAACGGATTAGAAATTTGGTATGTAGATTCCTCTAATGCCATAGGTGCTCACTAAGAAAGGTTTTTAAAAAAATCTAAATTTTAGGGTGGTTTGGGGGGTCAAAGTTACTAAATCACCATTTCTCTAAAACTACTGAACGGATTGGAATGAAATTTATTATGTAGCTTCCTCTAGGGCCGTAGGTGCTCTCTAATAAAGATTTTCCAAATATTTGAAATTTTAGAGGGGGTGTGTGGGGGGGGGGGGGGTTAAAGTTACTAAAAATCCTCATAAGAAATACAAAGTGTAATATATTTATTGGTAGGCCTATAATATATTTTTTGTTAATATACATTTAACTTTGATTTGTCTATTCGTGCAAAGCCGGATCTATTCTTAAAACTTTGACATACTCAACACATCTATTAAAATTGATTAACAATTAAAGACAAACAATGCACAGCTATTTTAGTGTTTTTTTAAAGCTATTGTCTTTAAATTGCTAACATTAAATGCCTGTAGAAGCTTAAATTCTAGAAGTAGTACTTGGAAATTGTCCAAATAGACAAAATGCTTGTTGAGTAGATTCAATTTAGGTGTAATTATTAGACTTTTGAAATTATATAAAACAACAATAATCATTACTCGTATTATTTATTTAAAGGGAACTTTCTAACCGATATGGGGCGCCTGAAGGAAGCAGCAAATCAGTATATGAAATCCTCCCAACTATCACCTTCAGATTTTGAAGTTACTATAGCAACAGCGACAGCTTTAAGAAAGGCAGGACGGTTGTACGATGCGGAGCTGTATTATAGGAGGGCAGTGGAGCTACGGCCGAAAGTAAGTTTATTTTATAATGTACAGTATAATTATAAAAGCATGTTGGTATTATACTAAACAGGTTTGTAATAATCATAAAACATGAAATAACAGATGCTTAATAAAACTCTAAGTTCACGTCAACCTCTACGTAGTCATTAAAAGTACATCCTGTGACTTTCACTTCACGCCTAATTGTTTACACTATGGGAATCTCTACAAACACAACTATAGTATACAACGAATACACTTTAATCCCTCACTCATGATAACTGAACTAAAATTAGGCTGTTAAAATGACAACTTATAATTACAACTGAAATTACAACTTAAGCTGGTATATTGTTTTGCAAAGCAAATGGTTGTTTATTACAACGATTGTATGATGTGTAATACTAACCACTCTTCCTTTTTGGAATAAATACATTCTCTATAACTTTATTCTATGCCATTTTAGGTTATGGCATCAGTGATTCTTGCAATTAGCCTTCTATTTTACAAATCTGTCTACATTCTACAGTAAACATAAAACCTACGCAATAGAGCATTGAAATTTTAAACAGATATATTAGTTATACCATCTGATTTTTTCATAAACCGCTTGATTATATCTAGTCTGCAGGTAGATCAATTTTAATTTATTTAAAAATACCTGAAATTTATAGAAAGCTGTATACTGAATTTATACTATAGTAAAATAATGATACATCATCATATTAAATATACTCAACATATTCCATAAAGCTGCTTACTGTATTACTGTTTATAAGTTTCATTATTTTAGTCTCACAATCATCGCTAAATTTAATTATTACCTTCTCTAGAAATTAATCATTAGTTTCAAGAGTATTTTTTTTTTAAGTCGTGCAATTATAAATCGAGTTTGTGCTATACTTTTATGGTAACTGTTATAAAATGCTTTTGAAAGAATTGTTATTTCTATTAGTTCCAAAGACTATAAATTGATGTGGTCGAGAAACTTTTGGGAACGGGCTGTTATCCGTTCTAGTCAAGTTTAGGCTTTAAATAAATTACCGTTAATATTAAAAAGTATATTCTAAATGTAGTTTTTATTAATATTATCCATAATAAACTTTAATTAATTTGGGAGACTTAAGACTGAATTGATAAATTAAAAATAACAAATAATTTATTTTATTAATATACAATTATTTTTACACAACGTAATCCTACATTATTTCTTATTTTTATTTTTTTTTTTTAAATATTAAAACTATATAATTAAATAAATAAAAGGAAATACACCTAAATGTTTCAGGTAGGTACAAGGAAACTTAAAATGCAAAAATCTACAAATTTAATATTTATTCGTTACTTCTGACACAAAGTCAAACAGAATTACAGAACCATTAATCAAGATGAAGTTAATGGATTGTAGATTTTGACGCATTATCTAGTTTTCTGGCCCTAGGAGTGTAATAAAATAGTTCATTTTAACTTAAACAGACTTTAGCTTCTTTTAATGTTTTATAAATTCTTTTTCCATTTAAAAATTTCATATTTTACAAACAGTTCCAATAAAAAAACTGGAAAGGAATCATTATGAAAAATGTCAACTGTTGAGAAGCTGCCATAAAATACAATGATCAATGTATCGTCGCTTCAGTATGTAATAGTTTAATTATTCATACACATACTAAATATAGGATACACATAATTTTATGTATAAATATCGTGTTTTAAAATTGTAGTTCTATGTATACTTAAGAAGTATATTCCTGCATACTGGATACTTAAACATAACTTTTCCATATCGTTGGAGCAGAGATTTTTAAGAGTTTTATGAAAAAAAAAAGTACTCAGCAAATAGTAATTTTGTAGAAAAAGCGACATATTATTTTGAATTATTTCCGTTGATTTGATATATCAATGAATAACCAACAAATATTTGTCTTTTGCTTTTAAATTCTTACTAAAAAAAACCCCACTTTTTATAAATAATTTTGTTTTTATTCTGCTGTCGGACAATCAATAATTCTTACCTTGTAGTTTCTCCAAGTCACGTAAAACCGTTTCTAAGAAATCCCACTCTGTGTGTTAGATAGCTATCGTGGTATGGAAGACAAAAATAAAATAGTAGCCTAATATTTTAACAAATATGTAAATAATTTTACATTTTAATAATGATGATGTGTGCTTAATTTTATAATTTACAAATCATCATTCTATGTTTGTTACAGGATTCGGGTAGTCACAGTAATTTAGGAGCAATTTATCATCTAAACGGAAAGTACAACGAAGCAGCTGCATCATATCATCAAGCTTTGCGTTTATGTCCTTACGACAAGACAACTTTATACAACTTGCATAAGCTATATAAACTCATAGGCGGAGGGAATACGTGATATAAACAATACAACTGGTAATATAATATTAAATTCTGTAAAATATAATATTTTTATTTAAAGATAATATTTTTGTATAAATTGTTCAACGAATGCAATTTGCATGGATCCTAACATAATAGTGGACTATTTGTAAACCATTTCTAATAATAAATTTACTTTTTCCTAATGTATTTCAGTATGATTTTATTTCTTAACCCAAGTTATTCTGTTACGTAGCTTCTACTAATGTGTTTTGTTGATACGTTTGTTGTTTTCTTTTCAGCAGAAATTCATATACACAAATAAATCCATAATTATTCAGAAAGAGTCGCCATTAAAATACTCTCTTCATATTGTATTTGTTATGTAAGTCTATATAAGATGCAGAATATATTTATCTAAATTATTTTTATTAATAATGCTACTATTATGTAAACAAGTCGATGATCTGCCGTAAAATCATTCCGTTATACGTATCCATGTTAAATTGTAATAATATTAACAACATTAATGCTTTTTACTTTCTCCCCCTATACCATAGTATATGGAGAAAGTATTGTATTCGTCAAAATTTTCGAGTTTGAATTTTTGGTGGAAATATCCGTTTTGGGTCCCCCTGAACCTAAAAAAGTGATTTCGGAGTGATGTCTGTGTGTCTGTGTGTGTGTCTGTGTGTCTGTGTGGATGTTATCAGACCTAGAGCCTAAACCAGTCGTCAGATTTTGATGAAATTTGGTATGGAGGTACTAATCCACGGTATCTCCAGGCGTTTTTTTTTCATTTTTGTGAATTTTTATTTTTAAGGGTAATTTTCCCATAAAAACCCTTAAAATAACGGAAAATCAACTTTTCTCAAAAACGGCTCTAACGATTTTGATTAAAATTTTATAGTTTATTGGGGACCTACAGTACTATAAACTGTAAAACATTTATCAAAATCGTTCGTGCCGTTTTTGAAAAAAGTTGGTTTTCCGTTATTTTATTAATTTTTATGGGAAAACAACTTTAATACAAAATCACCTCTCCTACCCCACCCTACAAGTCACCGTGAATCTGTTTAATAATTTAAATATGTTTGTGAGAAAGTATGTGCCAGTTCCTGGTACCGTTTATTTAGGTTGTATCAAGCTTTTTTTAATAAATATCTAAAAAATGTGCTATATGTGCTTATGTAAAAAAAAAATATATTTTATTGCACAATCATATTGATAGGCATACAAGCTGTTTTGCAATTACTGTAGCACATCATCATGCATGTGTACGTAAAAAAAGAATCTTTAATATATCATTATATAAATACGTCAACATCAAACTTTGTAGTACCTTTAAAAAAAATATTATAAAAGGAGAGGAATCAAGCTCATATCATTCGAAGGGAATTGTGCCATAGATATGCAGAAAACTAAAATTACGTGCATAAATTGCCGTTAAGACAAATACTATAAAATAAGCTAGGCCTATCCTAAAATTGTTTTGCTAAGCTGGATATTCGAAAAAGCTGTTTTATCTGTTATTTTATGAAGTTGGTAACTGTGGCAATATAAAAATATCTGTTTTTTTAGGTCATGTGTTTATATTTTTCTACACACGATTTTTGCATACAAATTTCAAATATCACTTTCTCTTCCCAGCGCCGGAAAATGTATTTATTTTTGTATTTTATAAACACATATTTATCGTTTTTTTCATTTCTTTAAATTTAATTAACACTTATCTTATTTTATTTTTGTATTATTCCACTTTTTAATAGTTTAATTGTTTACCTCTAAAGCATTTTACATGTTAACTAAATATTTATAATTAATTCCATTAAGCTTCCTCTTTTCCCTTTCCCACGCTTTTCCTTTTAGGGTAAAGATATGAATTAGGAACTTGCATACTTATAAAAATTCCAATTAACTACGTTAAAGCAAGTTTAATTTCGTTATTTTATAAACGAAATCGGTTGAATTTCGATCACAAGAGATACTAGTTATTATTAAATAACACCCACATTTAAATTAGTAAATTATATTTCATATTGTATCATGTATAATAATAATACTATAATAGGAATAGCACATGACAAATATTAGAAAGAGTTTATATCTGTGCCAATAATACAAAATTGCAAACAGTATGATTAAATCTTCATTGAAAGATAGATCAATGTTAATTTAACCAGGTTATTTTTCTTACTGTGTCTGTACATTTTCTTAATCAGGATTTGCATTACAATGTGTAAGATGTAAGACGATATAAAATTGACGAGGTGGAACATGCAAATTGAGTAGGAAAAGATAAATGAGGCAATTAACAAATAATACAAAATTACGATCTACATATCTTATTAATAATTACGTTATACAAAACATTTAATTCTTTTTCAAGTTGATGTAAAAAAATAACCAAATAGTTAAACAAATTAAGTTATCAGTTAACACAGTTTTTAAGATATGCCAGTTTGCTTATAATTGTGATAGTATGTCATACAATGTTTAAGTGTAATATGTTACTAAAGTAAAATAGTCAGTGTTTTATAAATATTTTATTACCACAACGAGTCGTCTTCACACTTTTAACTTTAAATGGTAAGTTTTACCCAGATGAATGAAACATAGGGAATGTAGCTTAGTTTTCAAATAACAATTTTGTAAAAAACATATATGAAGTTTCTAACTTAAATATTTATGTTTTATTTAAAATGTAAAATCCAATTAATGTTTTAATGATATAGCATCATACAATATTTATTTCAACAATCGATATTATTTTGTTAGGAGGTATTATATTTAACCGCATTTATAATTGAAACCAATTATTAATTCAAACAGGAAGTAATCGTTATAATAATACAAGTATGAGTTTGCATATTCAAATTTAAATTAATCCAAATAAACTGAATCAGATAACAATATCAATTAATTAATTTGAATTGCTTGAAATTATATTAAAAGGGTATTAGGTTACACGATTTTCAGATTGTATAGATAAATGTATAATGATAATAACAAAAAGCTTAAATTGTTTTGTATATTTGAAATTATAGAGAAGAAGTTAAAATACGTTTATTACCTAACTTTATTACCTAAATAAATAATAATTATAATAAAATTGTGAATATATAAAGTTTTTTAAGTCTGTATGGCAATTATTTTGTGTTCTTTAAATAAACACATATACACAAATTATGCACAGGGAAACATCAAAATGACGTTAAAAATAATAATTTTCAATTAATTACGATTAATTTGACCATTTCTGCATTTCCAAAGATTTGTTTAAATATGTACCTTCCCAACAACAAATTGAACAAACTGAACCTACTGCTTGCTTCTGTTACGGATATTTTTAAGTGACTAAATCGCCACGTGTTGCTTTATTTTTATTTAAAAGTTGAATTATTCATTCATTTTCATCTAAATACCTTTAATTAAAACCTGTCGAAAATTGTCAGTTGTACTTGTAAACTGTAAACCTTTACTACAAATAACATTATAAATAAGTATTGAGCTTGAGTTGTGATAATACATATTATAAGTTTGTTTTCCAAAGTGAAAATTAGTGTATAGTATTGGCACGTACTTATAACGATATAACTGTTTAACAATTACTATTTGAAAATACAATCTATCAAATTCTTTCTGAACTTGCAAATGGTAACACCATATCCAACAATAGCTTTTGCTTAATTTCGATTCCGTAACAAACTAAATTAGGTATATCAAGTAAACAGGGTGGCTGGTGGTAAGTGTTCAAATATTGTTATTGTTAAACCGTTTGGTATTAGTGTCATAATATTGAGTTTTAAAACTGCTTTACTAACCTGATTTTGGATTAATAAATAAATACTTGAAGATTTCAAATAAAAAATCAGTACTTTTGTGCACGCAACACTGAAATGTATTGACTTTGCATCCTTGTTTTGTTAAGTTAAAGCCCTGCACACACCAGAGCGATACTCCGTGCGATACCAGAGCGGGCGCGATACTTTTTCTTGGAAATTCTCTTGCGATACCAGTGGTCCGTGCGATACCATAGTGTCTTATGGAGCCGCACACACCAGAGCGAACTGCGATACGCGATACCGAGACGAATGCGATACTGTAGCGATATTATCGCAGTAACGCTGCATGCACTGTTCGCAGCGCTTTATCGCAGCGATACCACGCGGCCAAACCATTGAACTACTCAGTTTTATCTGTCCTGTGCACGTGTAACAACAACATGTCGTGTATCACCGAACACTTACTTGAAGTTTTTTATACATACCCGGTGCTCTATGATTTAAATCACAAGGATTATAAGAACATACGGAAGAAAGACAAGATCTGGGAGAATATCGGAAAGACACTGAATACTTCTGGTAAGTATGAAAAGTTTTGCTGGTCCCAAGAAGCACTTTGCTAGCTAGGACCAAACCTTTCTTCCAGGATAGGTACTGCATAATATTTAATGAACCAAGCCTACGTAATTATGTTTCGTGTGCATATAATTTTAGCCATTTTATTGTTTAGTACCACCACGTGGTAAGTGTTGGTAAGGTTGTTTGGTATAGTGAGGAGGAAGCAGCTTGAGCTACAGGAAGTAGTGACGCCGTCTACCGCGGGAACGTCTGCTCTTGTATTTCAATTCCCAAGTCAACTCTTTGGTACTTTCCTTTTCAATAATGTCAGCAATCAAACTCAGCAAATCGTCAAAACATTCCTGATTCATTCTAAAATATATGTAGAATCTTTTTTCATCTTTTCTTAACTGGGGCATGAGCATATGGTACTCGCCAAATTGCAGCCGTTCTTTATTTATGTCGTGTACCCACATTTCCCTTGCTCTTTCGTCTTCTAGTACGGCTAGTAACAGCAACGCTTCTTCTTCATCAGACAATGTCATGGTAAGTAAACACACAGTACAGTATACAAACACTAACTATAAAACAACAATTTTACGTCTAGAGAGTCACACGACCACCGCACCCTACGCTCCCCTGAGGTGTACTGGCTTTCCCGCGCGTCTCTTTTCCCGCTCTGGTGTGGAAGCACCTGTTTCCGCTGCGATATTATCGCCCAAGTATCGCAGATAAAATTCTAGGAATTATATCTCGTCGCTCCAGCGATAAAGTATCGCTCCGGTGTGTGCAGGGCTTTAACACAGTTTTCACTATCCACAATTTCAATTTTCAATTTTAAAACCGAATATCTTACATTATTTGAGCTATAGTAATGTTGAATACTAAAAAGATACTTGACCTATAGCAATGTTAAATTTAGCTGTCAGTTTACATTTTTTATCATAATACACAAATCTATAAGATAACGAGGCTTGTGTGTTTTTTTATGGTATAATTAGGCGGTGTCAAATGACATTAAACACTTAACTGGTAAATAAGCTTTTAAATAATGTAATACAAACTTCCTTTTGTCGCGCTTTTAAAAGAGTACTTACACTATATTTACGAAATTACATGGTGTACTGAAATAAATACTGTAGTGCATTATAGGATTTGTTACTATTTACACAAACAGGTAAGATAAATAAGTTTCGATTATTCATGTTTACAGCAACATTAAAATATTCCTCCACAAACATAAGATAAGATAAATGCGGGTCAGTAACTCTTAGGTAGTGAAGTAACAACCACGTAGATTTCAAATCATGAATATGAAGACAATAATTTTGTGCACGGATTTTGAAACAGAAAAGGGCTGTCTGACCAGAGAGTATATCCCAATCGGTATCCTGATCGCATCCTAAGTTCACAGCTGTTTACAAGACTTTACAAACGTTTGCACAAAACTAATAACGAGGTAGGAACAGTGACGTAGTGGTTGACAAACAATTGCTTATTAGGGTAAACGAAAATCATGGGCCTAGCAACATGTGTATGAAACTGGTGTGTCTCGATTCAAAGTTTTCAAAGATTTGAAAGAAAATGACTTTCATCCTTATCATATTACTTTGATACAATCATTGCAAGCTGACTCTTATGAAGCAAAGAGATTTGTTCGAAACTGGCTTCTACTTAGTAATATCGAGCAATGCCACTATAAAAAAGAGACTACATTTTCAACTCACTCAATTTGCTTGTTTGGGTGACAGAAAACCCAAAACCTGCACTAGATGCGTCATTTCAACGTCAATTTAGAATTAATATAAGGGCAGGATTAATTGGAGACCAATCCTTAGGTTTACATATCTTTCAAGGATACTTGACTAGAGAGGTGTACTTAGATTTTCTTTAGCACAACCCACCTAAATTGTTTGATGGAATTGAGTTAAAACGAAGAACCGAAAGAGTATTCCAGCAGGATGATGAATTCTGTATTTCACAAACGAGGTTCGAAACTTGGATTATCAGATCTCCAAATCTAAACCACTTATACTTTTTATCTGGGGCTACATGAAGAGTGAAATATAAGCGGTGAATAGCAAAGAAGAATTAATTATGGAATAGGATCATGGAAATTACTGAGAAAGTCAAGGAAAAATTGTCGCATAATATCATTAGAGCTATACGACAACGAACGAGAACTTGTGTAAGGGATAATGGAGCACATAATATTGTAATGACACTTTAGCTTTATTTTATACCGATTTATATTTTATTTTATTTTTTTTTTTCATAAATACAACCCAATATAATAAAAAAATAGAAAATGTCTGCTACCAAGCTAATTTTCCTATTTGCATTGCGAACAGTCATCTGTATTTCAAAAATCCTTGAGAGTTATGTTATGCTATAATATATTTGTTTTAGGACACGTTTTTTCTTACTCAGGCAATTCTATTTAAAAAGCAGGATAAACGGAAGTTGTATTTCATTATTTGAAGGCTTATTTACCGGAGAAGTTTATAGTGATATTTGACAACTCTTGAATCACAATACAGGAGAAACATTAACCATGTTATTTTCTTGATTTTTATACAATGACTAAAGATTGAACATTACTATACCTAAATTATTAAGGTCATTCTTATAGGAAATATCTGGATATTCTAAAAATGGTGTTAAACTTAACAAAAAATGCATACATAGTAAAGAAATTTCAGGTTTACTTGCATGAGTACAGAGTTTTATTTAAATCTTTAAATATTTATTAATCCAAGAGCAAAATATAGTATATAGTAAATATACAAAATATAGTAAATAACACAACGTAGTTCATCAACTAATTTTATTTAATACTAATCACCAGCAAATCTGTAAATTATGTAGTTTCGAAGTTAAAAGTAGCATATACAAACATAATACCTACTATTAATTCATAAGTATTAATTATATACTATATTTTTTTAAATTTTAAACCCTTTACAACTTGTAAAGGGTTTAGAATTTATAACCCATTGATTGAACACTTGATTGATAACCCATTGTTCACAAATTTATATTTAAAATTTATAAATCACTAATATATTCTATAAACTATTAGGCAATTAGAGATAACGTTTTAGATAATTGGCTTTCAACTTTCCCATGACGTTTTAACATTTAAGTATTCTTTGTCTCTACTATAGGTTAACAAAATGCACACTAGCTTGCTTAAAAAAATGAAGGTACAGTATTAAGTTATTTACCGTAAAATTTGTGAACGTTTCTCCCTTAAAATGTATTGTTTAAAAGTAAAACGATAGAAGGATTTAATTTTGGTTCTACTCTATTACCTATCTCTTGATAAAAATATTTATTATCAGTCATACCAAAAGTTGACTAAAAATATAAAAATTAAAATGCAATCACACTTAACTAAATATCTCAATATTGAAATGGTAAATTTAATTTAAAATTGTTATAAGAATAACAATTGGTTGTTACAAACCTATTATATATAAAACAGCTAATTTGGATCAAAAACTGAACATAATCATTCACAGATATGTCAAGTCTTATATATTATCATCCGTTCAGCCGCTATTCACCCGAGAAGGAGCTCCGGTATACAATCCTTCAAATTTCCCATGTTAATCTTATGGAGATAATGTTTAATGAGTTTGAGTCAGCTGCCAAATAAAACAGCTGATTTATGCTCGGTCACCTATGTACAAACGAGCCAAAGATTAACGAGATTCTTTATCGAATTTTCCACCTGCGAGCGAAGCGAAGCAGCCATCTGAGGCCGAAGGCCGAGCCGGGGTTGGGACGCGGAGCGTCCAGGGGCAGAGCCCCTAGTACAGAATTAAAAAAATTGTGTCACCATTATAGTAATTACCAACATTATTAATTGTGGCAACGAAAACTACTTCAAATATTAATTTTATCTCTCACAAAATATACTCAGATTTGTATCTATTCAGACGTATATTCTACGTCAAAATATATTTTTTTTAATTGCCATGATACAGGCGATAACTTGTATTATATTTTTTCTGAATTAAAATAGTTGGTGGTAAAATTGCTTCATTTCGGAGCAATGTTGATATAATAAAGAAGGAAAGAACCCGACAATAAAAACATGCACTATTAATTAAGGTAAATGTCAATATTAAGTAGTTATATAATTGTTCTATAGGTGTAATAATGACAATGTGGGATCACTTTAATCTCAAAACATAACATTAACCAAGGTTAGAGCAAAAATATTTCAATTGAGGAACTTCACTACGACCTCACCTTCAAACCACGGTCATATTCAGAAGTCGCCATAAAAGTTCGCTTGAAATGTATAATTTTTAATCGAAATATATTTCTAATATCCGGTCTGATATATATTGCGTCAACTTATATTCTTATAATAAACGATTTTGTTTTAAGTGATTTGGACTATAAAACATTATTAGATATTTTTCACTTTCCTCTATCCAAATTAAAACAAAAATGTATCTTATTCAGATTAATTATATGTATATAACATCGAATAAATGATAATAGTTTCACTTTTAATCATATCATACCCATAATTATTATACAACGAATATTGAGTCAATGTATGTATTAGTTACTATCTTTCTATGTAATTACGAAGTTGATGGTTATTCTAAGTATCGTAGACTAACAAAATCAGAAGGCGATGATAACCACCCAATAAATAAACAGCTAATAAACAAGAAATAGAACTAACAAAATCAGACAAAGTGGTCTAGTGAACAATTCCATATTAATTTCAAAATTATGTTATTAAAAATAATGATGTAATATAAATCAAATAACGTTTTTAAATTATAGCTTTACTTTTACTGAGGAAAATTAAATATTTTCCACAAAATTGTGCACATAAGTACATATTTTTATATTTTATAACTGTTATTTATAAAAGTGACTATATTTACACATTATTTTCATGTACTAATAGAGGGTGATATTTAAGGCATATCTAGTAGGTTTGGCCTCTTATTATAGTAGTTAAGAACTAATTTGATACTACTACATTATACTTCTTTCTTTTTTAAATTACAAGTAATTCAACAAACAATTGCAGAATGCAATGCCAGCCGAAATAAAAAGCACTTACTCCCATTCCTTCGATAAACCCAGGAAATGTCTCAAATCAATACCAGTGTTTTGTCACACTTACGTTTTGATATTATTGTTGTAAAATAAAACAACGATAGACATTTTGCACATTAAAAACAAACGTTTTGTTGTACCAATGTGGATTGAACATTTGACCTTAGAACTAATAAAAGAAGAAATAATGCACAACAATAAAATCATGTAAAATATTTTAATAAATATATAATGCTACTAAAGTACATTGACTAATGGATATAGTTTTCTTTGTGTCTCACTCATTCAATGCAAAAAATTAATTATTGCAGGAAAACTAAAGTATTTAGACATATGATTTTATCAAACACATTAAATGAGCATAACTTGTTAATGCTAAACAATACTTTTACTTATACATAGTGTATTTTATAGCAGTTACTTCACTAAAACTAACACTCCTCAACTTCGATTTTATATACATTAAGGTTTATTTCAAATAATTTAAAGAAATAATTTGAAATAAATAAACATCATTCAAATAAGTCCGGTTGTTTTCAATATCAAAATGAAAAGACAAGACAAGTTACAGCAATGTATGTTGTTTAATGCATGGTTTAAATTCCATGGTTTAGCCTACGGTTTAGTGTAATTTATATTCTAATTTACCTTAATTTAGTACGCAAACTAATCCTTCCTTCTTCTCACTTCTTATTCACTACCGCGGTTTCGGGCATTCGCCCATCCTCATGTAAACACTTAAACAATACAAAAACGTTTAATAAAAGCAAATATTTAACTCCTTGTGAAGGTTGTCAAAATTTAAAAGTTCATACATATTTCGTGATCGACTTACACTTCAGGCCAGTCAATCGCTACACTGAGGATGGGTGAATGCCCAAAACCACGCTAGTGAATAAAGAGTGAGAAGGAGGAAGGATTAGTTGGCGTGCCAAATTAAGGTAAAATGAATTAGAATATAAATTACAGGTTATTTGATACATGTAACATTTTGCTAAAGAACAACTATCAGATTTAATAAAATCGCTCAAATAAAAACATTAACATAACGGAAGTTACCTAATATAACAACAAAAAACATATATACCACCTTTCTGATATTATAATATGCAAAGAGATTTTTCATGTATTTTCTTTAACGCGTTCTTGATAAAAAAAGTGATTAGAGAACAACAAACAGTGTTGCAGTATTAGACCAAAGGATGAAAGTGCAGATAGTAGCTTTAAAAACCTCACGTCCGCCCTATATATATGTATTAAATTAACATACGGAAACAAGATATTAAATTTCGTAAATATTTCGTATAAATATTTAAACTAACACATTTCAGAACACACCACAGTAACTATTTAAATTATGATATAAGAAAATTACTCTTATATACTCTAAATTTAGGATTTGATAAAAATGTGGTGTTTTACAAAGTAAAGGAACTAAAAATTACTTTTACAAAAACCGTCTTGTTACACAATAATTATTGGTAGTAAGAGAAAACTGATGAATAAAGAATTACGAATATTAATTTAAAAGTTTAATAGGAACATATTTTTTTAACTAAATTTTTAAATTGTAGACTTCTATACTAATATTATAAATATGTAAAGTTTGTTTTTGTTTGTTTGTTGTAGAGGGTAATCTCTGGCACTACAGAACCAGTTGAAAAAATAGTTTCACAAATAAAAAGCTACACTATCCCTGAGTAACATAGGCTGTAATTAATTCATTTCGATAAAAACCTTTTTTTATTTCAATATTTGTAAACTTAGTCGGAAAACATTCTTATGTTAGGCCTAGAATGATAAACCAACACATGTATTTACATTTATTACCATAGCAACCAATTGAATAATAACAGATAATATAACTGTTTGCTCCAATATTTCCATTAACAGCTGATTTCAAAATTTGAAGCAATTATGTTTGTATTTCTAGCTTTTAGGTTAGGGGTTTAAAGTGTAGACCTGAGCCTTGCTGGTTCTTTTACCCATTATTATAAAATATAAGAAATAATTGAATTTGAACATTTAACATTATTTACCATCTTGGCGTTGAGGTTATTATTAATTCTACACCTTTATTATAAATAAAACATAACATGTGTTTTTGGAAGGTTCCATTGGGGGTTGGCATACGGAGCACGTATGTATGGGTCTCCCCTAGTTTTAAATAAAATACACTTTTGAGTTATTTGTTTTCACATTTAAAAATGTTTTAAAATAATTACTGAGCCTTTATAAACAATAAAGTCAATATTCAGGATAAAGTAACTGACTTTTTGCTTGGGCTGTTAAATAAGTTTTTCGGCACTAAATAAAGTCTTAATTTAAATCAAACATTACCAACTTGCTCTGACAGAGACTGCAATTAAAGGACGCTTTCCGCTGCGAGTACATATTATGTAAATTAATTCTTGTATTTCAATAAAAGTCGTCTTGCTGTTGGCTTTATATACATTTTTTTAACAGTGATATATTTGACCATCACAACGAATCATGGACGTAATAGTTATTGCTTGGTTTTATTTTGCTTTACAAATTACCTACTTGAACATTATTTAAAGCAAATAATACATTTTCCTTTATAAGGCCTGATAAAAAAAATAATATAAAAAATATATACTGTTTATCAAAGTTTCCATTCTATTCAAAGCTATACATTTTATATTTCTAATTTATAGGTAGCATGATAAGGATAATACATTCATATAAATGAAGCAACTGAAGTCAGTTGCCATGGTTACGGTATGAAATATCTCGTTTTAAAGGCAAAATCAACAATGAAATAATGCCAAGCATTTCAAATTTACTTTGTACGCTTCGTTGGATTTAACAATTTAAAAAATCTAGGTCTTCAATCAAAAACAAAATAGAAAATATTTCTGAAATGTTTACTCTGGTTACTAACTCAAGTAACTGTACTATTAAGATTGCTGATAGAAGAATGTACGTACGTAGAAGAATATGTGTCATACACTTAAGAATGATACTGCTTTTCTATTGTTTATTAAATAGTTACATTATTTAATTTAAATATTTGCCAATTATGCCATAAATATCGTATGACTGCATCAAAACTATTGAAAAGATTAAGGAGATTCAACACTACTTTTCATATTAGGTTTACTTACTGTGGATACCTGTGTAATATGATTGCTTACTATTCTAAGAAGTTAAAGAGTATTTGATGCTTCATTTTTTACTACTGTGGTACCATATTTTCACCTTGGTAATATGTATGCTTACTAATCTGGATTATTATTTACTTATGGTGCTTGTTATACTTCTTTATTATCATGATACATAGTTGTCATGGTAATATGATTGCTTACTAAACTCCTAAATTATTTGATTTGTATACGATTCTTGATTTGTATGACTATCATGTAACCATGGTTTTAGTTGGTATAATGGTTGTCATGGTAATATGTTTCATTACTAGTCTGGGACATAATTTTTTTGTTCATGGTGCTTTATTTTAGATTTTGATCGATCGAATGTTATGTAAAAGTAAGGTAAATGGGCCCACCTCGGTGAAATTATTCTTCAGAACAATAAGAAGCCGATATAAATGTAGCACGCATTTTGTTATACGTATATTTAATATTATATTCCATGGTAGCTTGAACGGCATTAAAAACTTCCTGTAAGAATTGCATACCCTTGCATCAGCAATAACATTAATTTGAAAAGTAAAAGGGTCCAAATAAGAATACAATTTTTTTTAACTATAGTGACGCTTTTTACAAATAATGTTGTATTTTATATATTGCCATAAAAACAATTGCATTTGTCTTAATAATAATTACTTTTTAAGCTAATTATCATTTTCCCATAATCCGACACAGTAAGCACTTTGGGCTATACCATTTTTAATAATTACAAAATGATAAATATTTTAATATATCACGATTTTGTCTCTCTCATTTCTAAATGTTGACAGAGGAATAAAGTTCTCTTTGTAAGCTTTAAAATAATTAAATTTGAGTTACAAAGACGTTCCTTTGGTTTGAATTTCAAAGGGACGTAAAACAATATTTAATGGAGTTTTTCATCAACGGTCTGATCTTTCATCGTTAAATTAATTGAAATACTGAATCAGGGTATGCTTTAAATTCAATTTGTAACTCGGAAACATAACATCAAAGCAAAATATAATAAGAAGAAATTTGTTTATTATCACAGTGGTAGGTGACATAATTTGTTCAAAGCAATATATATTATTTAGTTAAATATATGTTAATTTTTACTGTATATACACACTACTCATATAACGTTTTTGTAATATTGATTTATTGAAGCGTCGTCATCAGCAATCAGTATTTCCATCTACCCAGTATTTAAAGAGTTCTAGATTTTTTACTAATGTCCTCACAATCGTTTTGCTAACATGACCAAAGTCAGTTTCTTCACTAAAACAGACACTGCTTTACTTGTTTTGGACATACTTTTTCTTTTTTTCAAATAAATTTGCTAAATTAATTTGTTTATGGGTTTTCTGAGCCGAATCGACAGTAATTCAATTGATCCAATTTCACTTACGAGTAAACAGAGTATACATCATATGGTTGCCAGACACCCTGTATTAACAATTACTGCAGTTACAGCACTGGGACTTATTTTATTAAATTTATATGCTCATTTTACGTAAATTAAATTAAATTAATTTAAATTTTACACCTTAATTAACGCCCAAAATATTTCAATAGGGATTCGTTTCTGTGAGTAATCTGAAACACGGGTGAAATCTTTCGCTAGTTGTAACTCTCTAACGAAGCATTTCCAGACCTATGAATAAATTAACTTTTTCCGTTATTTTTGCAATTGGAATCAGCTCAGAAAGTGCTCGGAACATTATGCAAATAACTTATTATTTTAGCTCAAAATAACTTTAAAATATTTTGTTTCTAGAGTAATTCTGGGTATTGTTGACAACTACCAAGAAATACATTTTCCCTCTTTTTTGTCAATATTACTGTTGTCCTTTGAGCTACAGTAAAAATTAAAAAAACCATTGAGTTAGTCATTAAGAAAGTAAACTTTTTTGTCTCTTGTAATTTTTTTCAAAGTTAGCGGTTTTTGAGATATTTGACTTTAAAAATTATAAACGGCCGCCATTTTGAAAATATTTAAAATATTGTTCTAATTTTTCGTACAGTGATAAAAGTTACGCAAAAAATAGGTGTACAAAGTTTGAGCTCAATATCTTTTCTACTTCTAAAAATATTAAGTATTTTGTAAAAAACACATACAGACAGACAGACCGAAAACGGAATGAGATAGGACACATGTTATATTACATTTTTTGTTTCTTTTGACATGCTGAATAACGTGATAAAGTTTGTTCATATGGTCGCAGGATACCCTGTATAATGTATTCTATACTTTCAATAAAAGGACAAATTGAATACACAAAATTAAAACAAAGGTTAATAATAATGTCATTATTTATTTATAAATATGTGCACTTACAATAATGCAAATACTAAAATTAAACAAACCACTGGTAATACAAACATTTTGAAATAGAATATTTAAATATGTGGAATACATTTACCGTTTGTACTGTATATGCAAAAGGTTTGAGTTTAGTAAATGGAAAGAAAATACAGTTTTAAATTATTAACTTTCATAAAGAAAGAAAGTTTTTATACAAGTTTAGTTTAAATGTTATTTTACATTCTTCATTTTAGTCACGCCAATAACAAACATAGTGCTAAGTATGTTTTTAACTTAAGGTTTAGTTGTATTTAAAAATTAACACAGTTGACAAAAACGTGTAAGGATTATTTTTACCTAAAATAATTAATTTGACAATCTGGAAGTTGAACAACGTTAACTGAATGTGAATAATCAGTTTTTGAATTCGTATGTTACATTCAACTTTGTAATTGAATCTAGTGGTTGTAATTCAAAAACGTTTTATGAATTTCAATAATAACAAATTATGAATTATTACATTGCACAATTCTCTCTTAACTGTTTATGTTCTTAAAATCCAAAACAAGTTAAACTAGTTTTAATGTATGTTATATACGTATATACATATATATATATTAGTAAGATGATTTAAATATTTGCATTAGTACTATTGTTTTGTTACACAAATATAATATATTGTAAAATTGTTTAAGTTAATTAATACTTTTTTTTCTTTATTAAATCGAGTACGATAGAAAGGACATAAAGGGAAACATTAGTTACGTACCAGAAAAAGTAAAGAAATACCATTATATAACAGTAGTAGTGTAAAATGATAAAGCAATTTGAGCCAAACTTTATGATTAAAATTCATTCAAATAATAATCTGTTTGCCTAATTTTATGTTATGATCATTGTTAAAAATTATATACTAGTTTAAGTTACTTTATGTGTACAGGTAAGTGAAGCTAGAGAGTGGATGAAGTTGATAGATTATGGTTATGTTGATAGATTATCTAGCAGCAAGGTTATGGTTATTTCTGTCTGGAAATTGTATGTCCTATTCTAAACCCTTTAGACAAATAATTATTGTGAATTCAGCTTGAAAGAATTCCTGAACCATTGCTCTAGGGTACTGCTACTAACTTTCATACAAAGTTTTTCGGGATCATCATTTCGCTTCACGATTTTAATCTTGCAATTTAAACCATATAACATACTGTATTGTACTGTAAAATTAAACAGTGAATTTATTTTTCTGACCAGGATGCACATGGTACATTTTATATTTGTTTCGTTTTCAAAGGCCTAATTCAATACATACATTTAACATTCCTAAACACGAAGAAGAAACGGATTGTGTACTTAATCTATATTATATGAGTTATGGAGTTAGGAATATCCAAGTTGTTTACTTTTATGGTAGCTACATTATAATATGCTATAGTATAAGATTGTCGGAAGTTTTAAATGTATTTTAGACCACGAAGTAAACATCTAACTTGATCGAAAAGTTAAATGGTAGAGAAATACTACTTCTCGTTTTTCATTATAAACAATATGCAAAATGTGTAGTAGCCTAATAAATGTTTATATATAGCCATTTTGACCAAAACATATTTATTATAAGTTACTTTCAAAATAGACTATTTTATTTGTTTTATACATTACTAATTATTTATCTGTATGTATTGTATGTTATACCATCTATGTAAATGTGACCAAACTGGTTATACATTATAATATATACTGAATACAATTATTTTACAGTACCAAATAGTATCAATGCTACTTAATAAAAACCAACTTTTATATTTTTGAACATCGTATATAAAACAATAATATTTGAATGTACGTAAATTTCTACAAGTTCATAAATAACGATAAAACACATGCTTCTTAAAATGACAACTGCATCTTTAAATTTTATAACTTATCGTAAAATATGAACAAAGTCCAAATAAAGGATTATATTGGTAAATTTAATAAAATACTAGATGAAATAAAACAATAACACAAAATCTCACAACAAATAAGTTTAATAAATCAAATGCGTTTCAACGACAAAGTCGCCATCCTCAGTGATAAAGCTACAAAAGCCAAACTACAACTAAACTAGCAAAGATCCATGCCCCGTATTTATACAAACTGCAAGAGGCGTGGCACAAGACCACATTACACTAGTAGGCGCCAACCGATGCCTACGTTATCACAACACAATATACTCACTAACAAAATGTATAACATAATGAAGCATAATACATCTAATACAAATAAAAATACAAACAATATAACATATTACATTAATATAGAATTAAATATAACATAAAGAAGCAAAAACATCAAATGTATATAAAAATTCAAAAAATACAATAAATACATTTTTTTTAAATAAAATACTTTTAAATTTAGGCTACCTGTGTGTGGCTCTGGTTACTGTTTTAGTCTTGATTACGGAATCAAATTTTAAACTGACAGGTAATCATTCAATTTCCTCTACAGCTCTACTCGATACAACCAAGGCATGTATGCACCCACCGTATGTGATATGACAGACATATCTTTTTGATATTTATATATTCATATTATATTATTGAAATTGTACTTTTTGTTTAATATGCTTGATTTTCTTTTAAGGGATCCCATTAAGACAATTCAAATAATTGTAACCGCATTGTTGAATTACGTTAAAAGAAATATCAATAATTTAATCTTTTACATTGATTGTTAGGTTTAAACATTATATTACATTTCTAAAAGAAGGTACATGTAAAATAGGAAGTAAACAAAATTGAGGCTTACATTTTTACTATAAAAGAGTTACTTCTTCAAAGGCGCTACAAACACAGCCTTCAATCGTATTGTTGTCACCAGCTATACTCCAATATTCTTTATCTTTCATCAACAAGTATCATGTCTATAACGTCGAACGTAGCGTAGACTCTGTCTTAAAGCAATAACTTGGATATCTGATTTTGAGATTATACTAGTTAGTATAAAGGCATTTGTACTTCAGGAACAACACCTAATCCTTGCTAAACTATGTTAGGTTTATGTTTAGGCTATGTTCCAATTGGTTTTTTATGGAAATAAATTGTGCGTGAAATTTTTACCGTAGTTAATTACTAAAATATAAATTTTTTTTGTGCACAGTCAACGTTAAAATTTTTCCACTTTTCTAGTCAGTCAGTTTACTATTTCGGTAATTCACGTAGTGATTATGGTAAGTTACTAATTCCCATAGTACTTGCATTGACTATATAATTGTCAATGGTACTTGTAATTAAGACCACATTTTGAATTGATTGTAGTAGTAATTATTGTAACTACATGATTTGAATTGATTGTAACTATGATAATTATTAACTCCGAAAAAATTAAATACATAATCGTGTTTACTACGCCTTTAATATAAACATGACCATATTGACTTTTTTAATAAAAGCGTACGTATATTCGGGTATAAATGTACAAATATATTAATTATAGTTGAAAGTCTCTAACGTAAAAGTAAGGCTGGTTTTCATTAAATGCATTTAAACCTAAAAGACATACATAATTATTTTCTTTTCAATCTTGTACATTACGTATATAGTTTTAATTTGTTAATAATATCAGACATTAATCAACTAAAACTCTAATATCTTTCAAATTTGCAAACTGTTACGAATTACCATTTTTAGAGTATGTTTATAATATATAAATATTCGGTCTAGTGACTCTGTATCTTTGCGTTTCGTGTTTTATTCCTCGTTGCGCATGTATGACTTGCAACAAGTGTATAGTGACATTTCTTATTTAGGTTTTCTCATTCTTTATTGTTCTAACAAATTTATAAGATAACGACCTTTTTTAACGAAGAAACTTTGGAAAAAAATATGATCAACTAACGGAATAAAATCATACGAAACAAAACCATTATATTCTAAACTTATTTATCAAAGTGGTCCTTTAACAGTTTATCTTTCGGGCATTTATATTTACATTGATTGTAATTTATCCAACAAAACCCTATGTAAATATTTGAAATTTACCAAATATTATCATACCGTCTTACAATTAAATACGTTTTCAGATTAATAAAAACAGATTGGAATCTAATAACAAAGCAGTGCGTACTTAATTGCATTGCGTGAAACAGAATTATATCAACATTCCTGATGGTTGTCTGAAGCGTACATTTTATTAAAAAAACTATAAACTGAAAAAATAAGTAATGAAACTATAATTTATTTTTCACAAAAATATGTTCATTACAGTAGCTTTAAAAAATACAACATGTTTAAACCATTTCCAAAGTATTAAATTATGATTTTGGTAAATTAAATGTTATTTTATTGTAATATCCCCGTCATGGATTAGTTGAAATATGTTTTACTTTAATATACTTTAAAAGACATTTTGTGTGAAATTGTTCATTTAAACAGGATGAATCAGGCACATTTATTAACAAAAACCTAAATTGAAACTTAGAGATGCAAATAAATTAAATTACTACCGAGGTGTAGAGTAAATCATTTATCACTATACCACTAAAGTGAAAGTTTATGTGAATCATTAATTTATATTCCTATTTTTTCCCTCAAATATGAGGGAATATTTAGCATGATTTACGCAATTTGATTAGTAATTTATTCATTTATACAAAAGTTATGTTTTTTATAACATACAAATGAATATTGATTTAAATTACCTGGTTTGATATAAAGTTCACTATATTTCCCTCGAGATAAAGCCCTAATTTACATACTCAGTACATACCACAAGCTTGTGAGTTGTAATTACAAGCTTTGTCAGAGCAAGTTGGTAATGTTTGCTCTTAGTTAAACACTTAAAATAGTTCACTGCAGATGGAAGTGTTGGTTGTGTTGTTTTATTTATATTTGTTTACTCTGTTCACGCCTCCGCCCACATACATTAAACTGTTTACATTTTAAACTACTTATTGTATATGTTTTATCTTGTCATTAGAAATAAAATATTGTAGAATAAATATTTATGTTGATTACTAAGTAATAATGTAATTTTTAATGTATAAAAAGTGATTATATTCAAATAAATTATATTTGTTTAAAATTTTGATTATTAGTATAATGTGTACTTTTTGTAGCACATTATAAAATAAATCATTTAACATTGCAAACATATTCTAAATGCATAATTTATATATATATATATATATATATATATATATATATATACTACATTATTATAACCGACAATTACTCAAAGTATAACAATATCTTTATTACAAATGTTTTTATACAAGCAAATAATAAAACTATAGCCTACTCATCCATCAAGCATTAGGCGACCAGTAAAAGAATTAAGGGAGAGACGACGCTCACGTTCTATTAAAATATGCCTTACTCATATTTCAAATCCAAAGGATGTCTTAATAACTTGTTCATCTTGAACAGCTATATAATTGGTTATTTAATTGTTATGATACAAAATGTGTTTTCACTAATACATTACCAACAACACAAACAAACCTATTTGAAATATTTATTTATTTAATATAATGATTGTTATTATTTATGTATACAAAATTTTATCATTTTCATTTAATAATAAAATACTAATTTTGTAATTCGAAACGTGTATAACTGAAGAAGTTAATATACATGCTTTAAAATAATTACTACGTTCGCATTAGTATTTAAATTACCAACGTTGTTATACTTATTGAACTACCTAAATATTTGTTTAAAATGCAGATTTGTACTTAATATTAGCACAGTTAATTATTGTTACAACTTAAAAAACACTGGTCCGATTTCAAATTGGTTTTGGATATAAAAATAGCGTTTAAATAATCTAACAAATGTAGTGGGAAACAAATAAATATGTAATTACTGAAATTTTTATGAAATACGTAAAATGTCTTGAAAATTAATTTAAAACATTTTACCTTTATTGTAGTAAAATATGTTTTTAGCTCAGAAACTGCTGCACCAAAATAATAAACAAATATTTCATAGGTAAGTTAAGACAACTAAGACATTTTTGTCAACGCAAAATCGATTGTACATTGCAAATATAAGTTATTGCGTAAAATAGATACATAATGATCTTTTCATTAGAGAAGCGCAAAAATGGCAATCACCAAAGATTTTACAGCACTGACTTCAAAGACATTTTTGATCGTTAAATATCGTTTAAATAAACTCACATCTCGTAAGAAAAATTGGCCTGTTATTGAGAGTCATAAAATATATTATTATCAGGCTTTTATTTAAATTAACGAACCAATTAGCAAATATTTGTTAGTATTAAAAATAATTTATAAAAAGTGGGATTTTATTTTTAAGTATTTCAAGCAGCACAGAAATGGTAATACAGTAACTCCCTTTCAAAAAAAAACATTGTATTTTTTTAATATTCGGGATTTAAATAAAATATTTCTTTATCCAACACATTTGACAGAATTAAAGAAAAGGCAGGATTAAGAATTTAAATAAGTGTGTTTGAAGTTGTGATTTTTCGAATGACACAGTTAGTCATTTATTGTTAGTATTTATGTATTACCCATATTTAAATTTAGCTTAAAACCAAATAAAAAGTGAACGTATTATCAAAGTTTTGATTGAATAAAATACCTTTAAAATTTACAATCCGGATCACTAAATTTTAAATGAAAATAATTTTTTAATTAATCACTATATGTTTTAGCAAATGAGTTTTAAATTTTCTGACAAAATGTACGTATTTAAAATTTACTCTTAAATAGTTTTAGATGGATCATGCATAAGAATTTAGGGATAACGCTTGATATTTCGTCAACACAATAAACATTTATTTGCAACACAAAACATAATACAAACACAAACATTTGTATATTCGTATCTGCTTCAAGGTACACTTATATGTCAGTATAACCTTATAAAACGTATACGGCAACAGTTTAGAACGACATTAATAAACGAACTCATATAAACTTAGTTTATATTTAAAGATGCCCTTAATAATTCCCTCACAATATTGATGGATTAAGTGGATAAATTAACTTAAAAATACAACAATGTGGTAATGTAACGTAACGTAAAGTAATGTAATTTATTAATTGCGTATTCTGCAAAATTTTAACATCATTATTATGATAACAAATAGTAAAATTGTTTTTTTTAAGTAATCCACTTAATGTAAATTCATACTACTGCAGTTTCGATCTGCTAATGCATCAACCGTTAGGTGTCACTCTTAAGAAGTCGTAATCATATTAAAACAATAGTTACAACACATACAAAAAACGTAACCCAAACACATAAATACATGTCATTTATTTATTTTGTCTGGATTTAGTGTGAGGTTCCCGTACTGAGGCAGGAATTATTATGCATTTTTCCCACAGTTTACAAGTGCGTCTCATTAGTCACCTTTACAATTTTGATAAAAAAAAAGAATTAACAATTAAAAACGTCAACTAAGCAATTGTTTTGCAATGAACTAAATTAAAAACAAAGCATTTTTAATAAGTCAAAAGTATTAGCTGTACCGACATAAACGTAATAATTATACAAACTGAAATTAATTTAATACAAGTAAGTCTACAGCAACAATCTTCTTTAAATTTTTTAAGAATTTTCAACCAGCTTCAACCCAGTTACATTGAGGGAACTTCGGCTAGATGCTAAGATTCTCTTCTTCAGGAGTTACATCTTTAAACCATAAACGTACTTTCAAGATATGGAACATAGTAGATATCTCACCGTCCAAGGAATGTAGTAGAGTTGAGTTACACTAGAACTTTTCTATAAGTTCTTAAAGGAGCCTGTGTTTATCTGTCTAAAGTACCAAGTGCAAATCTGTATTAATAATCACAAACTATCATACATATATATTTTTTCGAAGTAAATTCAAAGAATTAAATTTTATAAAATCTAAAATCATTTCTATTAATTGGTCTATTTTTTATGTACCAATTTTTTTAACTAACAGTTGGAAAAAATGGAAGTAAACATTTAATAATGCAAATGAAAAGTATGTTTTTATATTATTTTTATGATTAACAATTCGAGAGAAATAAAAAAGTTGAATATCAATTTATTCAGATTATGTAATTTAAGAATAGTTAACGCGTTCTAGTTCAGAATTAGGATAGTATATAGTTTTTAAGTTGTAACAATAGAATTCAAAAAATAATACTATTCCAAATGGCACGTCCTCAGAGGAGAACCATAAACTTAAGATACATAATCTTATTGCATTGAACGGCGGTGTCAACAAGTAATATTGCTCAGACGTGGAAAGTATTTTAACAGATTTTGTTTAAACTTGAAATAAAACCGTTATAGATAACATAAAAACATGTTAGAAAAAAATGTATTAAAATACTTTGACCGTTTCTCATCTTATTAACTAGCACAAACACAGACACATAGGCAAAGAGATAATGACTTGTACACAGAAGATAGATATTTTACACTTTATACTTCAAAAGACTGTTACAAACACACATATTCCTTAGTACTAAAATATCACAAATCATAAAATTTTTTGATTAAATAAAAACATCAATGCTGACGGATTTTACATAAATACATTATGGCAAATGATGATAAAAGAAGAATTAAAAAATAAGCTTAATTTATACAGAGGATGTTAGGTTCACTTGTACTATATTATTACAAATTTGGTTATATCAGTATTAATATATTAATTTTTAAACAAAATAAATTTAGAAGAAAGACCGAAATAAATAATTATAACAAAGTTAATGTACTTTAAATAATTTGTTTTTATAAAATAGCATTCAAAGTATACAGAATGTTTATGTCTTTATCTACATAACAAACAATTTATTTCGAAGCTTAAAGTATTTACATTACGCTGGAAATTCCTTAACGAAAATTGCTTACGTATTTATTCTTAGTAGTAGAATTTAAAATAATACTATACAAAAATTATCACTTGCTTCTAATCTAGATAAACTATAAACATTGCATTACACATCTAATCAAATTTAACTTAGAAAGCTAATGTAAATTAGTATTTATTAGTTACAATTCAACACATAGTTATGGTTATATAATAGTATATTATTAAAACTAGTCGCTTGTTTATAGTTTCAAAAAATGTATTAGTAAAATTGATACTTAAATGTATACTCAAACGTTTAAAGTTAAAGCATATAGCAGCATTAACTTCATAAACTAATAACAAATATAAATATTCATTAACGATTTTTTTATTGATAATAGAAATACATTTTTTCGTTTAGTTTTTATGTAGTGAAAATGTAACTACGAAATTTGGTTATAATTTTAGACCTCAAATATACACCTGAGTTATATAAAAGTATTGCATTGAAATATTTCAACCATTTCTTAGAAATAATTAAGTAATGATTTTTAAACTAAATTAAATGACAGGCATTTTATTTTATAGTAACAGGTAGAAAAGCACACATAGAAGTGAAGGATAATCGAACAAATATTGTGAATAAATATCAGTTATTTACTCGACCAAACACCGAAACACAATGAAATTAGTAATTGATACATACTATATCTTCATAAAAATATAAGAAATCAATTCTGAACTCATTAAAGCTAAAACTTGGGATAAGTTTACTAAACAAAGATTGGATAGTAGCACCAGTTCACCCTTTTTGTAATCAATCTTAGATTATTGTTATGCTAGTGTGTTTGAACTTTGGCAGAGAGTTTAAATCGTTTTATTAAGATTTATGATGTTATAAGTTTTGTTTGATGACAACGACGGATCTTGTGTTATTACTACTAAGATTGTAGAAAAATCATTCATTCATAAGTATTGGTGCATAATGGAAAGGTGATACGATAAATACTTATTATTTAATTTACAAGTTAGTGGAAACTACAGTATGATACACAAACCACAAAAAACCACACCAAGTTTTATTACACTATATGTAAACCTTCATATGTTTTTGAAAATTATACTTTAAATAAAAATTAAATATGTTCACTCTATACAACATTTGTAATGACGTTATACAATATGATTGTAGGAATTATTATACTTTATGCGTAGTCACAAACAAAAATAGCTCGTTTACTCTTATTACAATAATGAATTACTAATTATTATTGTTATCGTATTAGTATTATAAATACTTACTAATTAATATTATAACAGTAAAAGTGAACTTATGGTTACAAGAAGAGTTTAAAGTAGTTGTAGAAGAATAAATGAAGATGCTACAAAGAACCGACAGTCAAGGCTGCAACTTAAAAACACTGGTGTAATATAAAACAAGGAGTATTACATGCGTCTCAAAAGTATTGGACGAAGAGATAAAACTTTTTTTTAAACTACTAGTTTGATGATGAGTTAGACAAGTGACCAATGAACAGAAAGTTGTGAGTCAGAGAGTGTTGTAGAGGGTGACCAGATGATAATATATACACATGTAAAGTGAAGAGAAGATTTGCATCATAGAATAAAAGAAGAAAATGGGATAAAGAAAATACAAAAGTGGAAATACAGGATAACTTTAAAGCTCACATACAGGATTTAATTAGGACGTCTAAACTAATTAAAGGATGATTTCAGCAACGCATATGTTCGTTATTGTGAAGGCTTTCTGGATAGTATGATAAAATACAAATACTTTCGAAATTATGATGAATATTAATAATTATCAGAACTCTTAACCTCTGAAAATTCATTTAATGACAATGAAGATAGGAACTTCATTCAGGTATTCCCAGCAGTATTATCAACTAGAATTTGAAAATTGTTTACCATTTACTTTTACATAAATAAAGAAGAAGTAAAGGCCAATGAATCGATAGGAAAAGATAATATTACCACAGAGGAGTTGAAATATGGAAAGGTAAAACTTAACAAGATCATTTATCAATTTATGGTGACATTATAGACAGAGGAAAAATTACCAGAAGAGTTGCAGGAGGGAATTGTCTGCCCAGTCTTCAAGAAAGATTTACGTTTACCATTTAGTGATTATAGTAGAGGCATTTCTCCGCTAAATGTAGTAAATAAATTTACTTCAGTAGCTTTAGTAAACTGTTTGACAGGCAAACTGAACACAGTGAATGGTCATCAAGCTTGGATTCATCACAAAATTTGTTATATTTGTTATGTTATTATGAGTATAATGACAGCCTCTATCATCTATTCATTTAAAAAAATGTGTAAGACAAGATCTGAAGAAATGAAATATCATCAACAATGATAAAATTCCCAATCCCATATAAATTTATTAAACTCTACACAAATTTCAGAAATAGCAGGAATCAAGTCAGGCTTCATAATTATATGTCCAGTATTTTACAAACGCTGGAATAAAACAAGGTGTTGAACTTTTATTTTTGAATATTTATTGCAGACTGATGCATAGTAATTTTTGTATGTTCTACAAGAACAAAATAGCTACAATATAGGAAGTTAAACAGATGAATGGCGCAAAGATCTGGTCTAAAAGTAAATGCACAAATAACGAAGGTAATGTTATTGAAAATGTACATAGAAGGAAAAAGTCTCCAAATTTGCAATTAAAATTCGGAAAGGTTTGGTAGTTACAAATTTTAGCATCAATAATAAATAGCGAGAAATATAATTATGTTGTAAATGCACTAAATAATATAAGACTGTAACGGATTAATTACTTGCATGATATCTTATACAATATTAAATGTATTTACTAACCATACAAATACTTTCATATTGTTTAAACTTGTTCAAATCCTAAATTAAGTTATTAGTCAATCATTCTTCTAATACAAAGTAATGATTTACTTAATCAAACATTTCATAATCCTGAATGTAAACTTCTTTGTTGTTATTATTATTATTCTTTAACTACCCTTAGCTACATCAAATTGATGGGTATGGGGAAAATGAATCTGAGAGAATATGTCAGTCATTCATACTCTACAATTGGAACCTCCAAAGCTGTTTGGTAGGTTCGAACCTAGTTAATGGCAATCAAGTTATGTGGTCAAGTGAACAAAAATAAATAACTTCAATTTAAATATCAATATTAAACAAAGTTTATACATTTTAAATTATAAAGTTAATTACATAGGTAGTCATTTTTTTAGTTAATCGTTTATGTCGGTGCTATAAAATACATATTTAAAGTTTACAACAAAATTGTACTAAAATATTTAGATTGGCATCAAAGTTCAAATATGGTTTTACTATTGCACAAAGTAAACATTTTTAAACATATTGAAAGACAAATTACACAATTTTTTATTACAGATTTTGGAACAGTTTATAATAAATATATGAAATACTGTGAGCAGCGTAAAGTTAGTATTTCACCAACACCATTGTGTAATAACAATGGTTATTCCAATACATGGCATTCATTGATTCTTAGACAGCATAGTAAGGAACATGCTCTGAACCATTTCCATTAGTCTAATACAACTTCTTAATTAATAGATTTTCAGTAGGTTTTGGTACACAACTTATAATGTGTGATCCTTTGAGATAATTCATGTACTTTGTTAAGCCTACACAGAAAGGCTCACGTCGTAATTACAAGCATTGTCAGAGCTCGTTAATAATGTTTGCTCACAGCTAGCGTTTATCTCATGCAGATTAAGTATTAGTTCTGTTGTTTTAGGTTTAATCAATTTTTTAATTTATATCTAAACTATAGATTTTACAATTTTCAATTGTTTTTGAATGTAAAGTTATTAACAAAGAATTCTTTCTACATACATGTTTTAGAAAGTAATTTATAAAAATGATTTTAAGATTGTATTAAATGGAAATCGAAGAAACACGTTTTCAATTAATTATGCAACTCAAGTATTACAGAATTGGAGTGGTAAAACTATATAATATATAACTTAATTAATTAATTGTCTATTAAAAATCCCTCTCATCTTTGAGTACGTTATGTGTAGTTTCTTACATTGTACATACATATTCATAATTGTAAATTATATATACAATTTGCTATTATTAATTATAATGAATTTTTGTTGATACATATAGTGGTTTATAGAGTAAAACTTACTCTTTTAAATATAATTAACGAAAGATTTACAAATAATACAAATTTGCAATATATATCTTTAGTTATTCTGAAATATTCGATCAAATATATTGATATGGTCAGTAGTCCTACTTTGATTTGAATATGTTTCATAAAATACATACATCTATACGAAAGAACACAAAATTACAAAAGTGGATAAGCAAAGTGAAAAAAACATTTTCTGTTTAAAATGTTCGAACAACTTCTTTATATTAATTTCAAAACCTGCTTATTAATTACTTATTATGAAATAGTTTATTCCAGCTATCTCAACTATGTAGTAAGGAAAATAATGTACCACTATTTGAAACTCAAATAAATGTTATGTTATAGTGATCAATAGGCCGCCACCTGATTTCATATGTGATTACTGCATTAATTCATTGAAAGAAACAGTTTTTATTTTTGTTTTATTATAATTCTTGCCAATATAGTAATATTTCCAAACCTACTTAACAGTTAAGATTATACTTATTAAAATTTAATATAAAAAGCATGAAGTCTTAAGTAAAGTCTTGTACTTTTTGACACTTAAAAACTTAGGCTTATAAAGAAATCCAAAAGACTTTTTGTAAGTGAATTTTGAGAATCGTATACGACACGAAATCTCACATCACAGATCAATAAAATCAAACATTATTCCTTCATTCATGGCTTAGTTTTTATGACAGGGAATTAAGTTTATGTTTTATAACACATTTTTATTTTTATACAAAACTTCAGCCTTTATATTTTATATGTTTATATTGTATTTTAGTTTTAAAATCTTTCTCACAAAATATATCTAACAGAACTATAAGAAAACATTTTCTCCAGTATGCTTTGAGTTCTTCATTTTGTGATAATATAACATATATATACAAAATTAAGTATGTTTTAGAAATATTATTTTACTATTTCACAAATGATCTAAACCTGGTATAAACACAATGGTTTATGAGTTTATATTATTTTAATTGTTTTCAAAACATGAAAATTTAATATTTTCGAATGCGAAAAGGAGTGCTGTAGAAAAGCCCTATTGAAAACCAAATTTAAGATGAACATATGTAGAATAGTTTCTTAAATTAAGTTTGTAGATAGCATTTATATTTGCTAGGAAAAATCTTAAATAAAGTTTATTCCCATACTATTCGCAATCTGTCTATTGTTAAAGGTTGGTTAAATCATTATACAATATCTTTTTAATGACTGAAATAAAAATGTTATGGCATTGGAAAGTAGGACGAACCATTCAAATCTTATTGTTATAGAGTCGGTATTGTATTCGTAATCAGCACTGATTGGCTAGAAAGAGTGGACAAATATCTTTGAGTAATGTTCGACTACCGATAAAGTGTAATGAGTATTTATAAAATTCTTTATGAAATGTATAGATTTTAAATTGACCTATTTGTACAAACATTTTGCTGTATTTTAAATAGGTAAATATGACATGAATTCTATTTACACCGAATATATTATCTCACAGCTACCTAATAGAAGGTAAGAATTAGGCGCTTACTATATTTCTAGACATTGTTTGGGAAAGTGCCCATTGGAGAGACACGAAATTGATTTACATACACATACAAGAAGCACAATTGCTGTTTAGTAATGGAAGGGAGGATTATGATAGTATTATATAGTCTGTGTATAGTTACAGTTAATTATAATATTTTTCAGTTTATGAATCAGGGTGTGTATGTATTATACCTATGTTTGGGTTTAGTAGTTGTATGTTTGAAGTGGCAGTTATGATAAGAGAGTGATATATGAGTTAAGTGTGTTACGCAATATTAATATAGGTGGATAGCATATTTTTTATGTACAAAGTAATTTAACTCTAGAAGTACATTTAATTAGGTTAAAACAATGTTTATTATATTTGACTATGGTACTATGTTATGAGGAATCTAATTCAAGAGGAACATTTCATTGGTATATAAGATAAAGACAAGAATACTGTTTTTTAAACATCCTGTACAAAACAATTAGTTAGAAAGGTTACATTTGTATAGATTTAAACATATATGTCACATAATTCAAACAAAATCAAATTAACATACAACACTTAACCATGCCATTATATTATTTACCGTTTATTGAAAATAATTATTTTTCTATTTTAATCATACGTTTTACTAAAATAATATATTTTCTATGCACCGTAGTTATAGGACATGGTCGTGTTTTAATTATTAATTAACGGAGATCTATATTCATTTCAAAATCAAAATATTCATATTCTTAAATGCCTGTTAATCCTTTATATGCTGGTAACAATACATTCACTTATATTTAAAGTAGTTGGACAAACGTTACATATAAAATTGGTTATATGGACTTACCGCAGGTAGTCATAATTAAGAGCTTACATTTGATTGATGTTTGCAAAGCTTCTTACACAAACTAGAAACTGAGATATTGCTATGTATGTGGAGCTTAAGCTCTGCTCTGTATTGATCAACCTGGAATACCATAGCTTACCATTTTAGCGAGCTTATGAATAGCTATTCAACGTTAATAATGTGTTTCTATTCACAAGGAATATTCACTATACAAAGTTACCATTAACACACATTTACATGTTACAAGTAAGTAAATTAAACTTTTTATAGCAACTGTGTAGGAGATTAATTTTATACTAATAACAACAGTTTTAGATATTGTAAACAGAATACACTAATCGAATAAATGGTACAATGTTTGTTGTTATAATTTAGCCAGTTTTTTTTATTTAAGAAAATGTTTATGTTTATTTTACCCAAGAGTTTATGTATGTTGTATTGGAAACGTTGTCAGGTCTCATAAGTGATGGGGTAAAGAAATAAAGTTGTTTAAGAAGTTATGAAAAAAAGAAGAAAAGATTGAAAAGTGATGCCTCAAAGTAGAAATTTTAACTGATATAAACCAGACTTCACTTAAGCGTTTTATTGAATTTAATATTATTGAAACAACTTTTAAAAGAAAAATACTGCCTTACCTAATGTAAACACAGAATCGTTACTAATAAAAAATAAATATTTGCAAAACTATTATTACTAGTAAAACAACAGTTAGTTGTTAACTTAAGTAAATAATTATTTCAACATTACAATAATTAGTACACTAGATGTAAATAAGGTCGTTTTAATTGTTCAATAATTACGTATTACTTCAATATAAATTGTATATCTCTTTAAATTATTTTGTAACGAAGGGTTTGTCTCTTTTATCAAAGGAAAATCTAATGTCTACAATATTGCAAAACCCAGCAACCTACGGCCAGCTTGATATCGATAGAATTAATTACGGTGTTGGAAGTTCTCGAAAGTAAATGTTGGCATGGAGCTTCTTTATGTTTTTTTATTTTTAAACCACAATTTTAACTATTATATCAGGACAATATTATTAGTAATTTTGCTATCATGAATTTGATAAATTAAAAGAATTTCTACAGGTTAAAAAAATAATGTGTACACGTTAGGTAATTTGTATCATTTCTTTACAATAAAACCATACATCGCTTACTTTGAAAAATATTCGCAATCGTTAAATCGCACCTCATCCCTTACCATTTTTTCCATTTAAAACATTTATTTCGTGTATGAGTTTTAATGTGCTATTTACTTGTCAGTTTAAGTTCACTTTAATATCGTTTGAATTCTATAAATAAAATCTGAGAGATTAAAATATGATTCACATAGAAATAGTTAATTAGATTCCCGTAACTGTCATTTGTAGAGTATTAAACTTAAGTACAAAATTTTGAATATTGAACAAATAAAACATAATTCAAATTATTTAGTAGAAGCTACATATTTTGTGAAATAGACAGCCGTACAGTTAATTTAATGTTGTATACTAATTACTTTTATTTATTACGTTTTTTGAGTAATTGTTTGAGCTTACTGTAAAACACTTTTTTTATTTATCGAAGTAATAAATGAATAGCTTGAAAGTACCTAATCAATTAAAAACAATTGTGGCTCAATGGTTTTGGATGTAACATAACTCCAAAAGGCTATTTCTATTTTTTGTATAATGCGTCAGACTAAGGATATTTAACTAGAGTTATTATAAGAGTTAGTACAATATAGAATGTGCAAAATGAGTGATTCAATAATAACTTTAGAACCAGAACAGTAAGCACAACAAACAATGACTTAAATGAGATGTTAATTTACTGTTATTGGACGTTTTGTGTTTATAAACACACAACTAATAACTAATTGTGATCAAAATGAGTAATATATATTTAAATAAATGTGCTTCTCTTTAGATTCTAAAAATTGTTAAACATGGGTTTAGTTTGATGTTTACAGTCAACCCCTTGCTATAAGTTTTACTTATCCAACGGCTGAATTTTTCTTACATGTGTTAAAAACATTGCTTGTATGTGTTTAATTAGGTTGGATCGAACACTGTGAAACGTGTAAAGAGAACTTCTCTTGTACATCCGAATTATTAATATAAACATTGTATACATTTATAAACATTGTATCCCTTGCACTAGTAGCATATATTTAGGTGTTAAGAAATCCATATTAAACTATTATATTAGAAATATTCAACGAACAGGACTAACTTTGTTATTAAATCTTTAATAACTTGAAATATAAACATTATGTTTAACAAAATTAATTGCAAGGAAATAAGATAGACATTTAAAAAATAACTACAAATTAAGTTACTGTACCTTAAATAAAAGCATTTGGATTTATTTTATTTATTTACTTTATTATTGATGCGCTTTGATATTGGAATCTGTTTGGACTGCAACATATCTTGAAAATTTAATTATCATTTAAATTAATATTTATATGTTTTCAAAATAAAGTGTACGTATTTATATGTGCTTAGAAAATTATTACTTTTGAGATATATTTTAATAACTTTTTGCATATTAAAACATAGCCACGTATAAAGCAATAACAAGTATTCTATAAAGTATAACAAAAGTGGAATGGAAATTAATTAAACTAACTCAATACATATATAATTATGTAATCACATTAAAACCATGTCATCACTTCCTGCCGCGGTCTTGCTGTAATCGAATTAATCTGCTGAAGCGTTAATTTAATTAAAACTAGTTAATAGAATGTAGACATAAATATATATATTTGTTAAGTTAAACTTATGATAACTTGCTGAGGATACGCATTTAAAATATATTAATATGTAGTTGTATTTACTCTCACAATCTTTAATTACATAATTACTTAATATTAATATATTCTTAACAGATCAGTAGTGGAGGTTCCCTTTGACTCAGGCAGAACATTACACTAAATACATGTTATACAACCAACGGAGAAAACATTGGTTACATGATTCACAAATTTGGTAAATCCTTTCAAAGCAGTCAGCGTCGTTTTTTAAATTTCTTATTATGATTTTTTTTTTTTTTGTTTTTTTTTTTTTTTTTTTTGGGATGTCGTTTTATTTTTAATTGTAATGTTTATATACTTTATATACATGTATACTATATTATTAAAAGTAACGCACTTTTAATTTATAAAGTATGTCGTAATTAAAAGCCGTTAATCAAAGATTATATTACCTTTACGAGATCGGATTTTAATGAAGGCACATTAAAATTTAATACTTTTCTCATAAGTATTCTTACTATGACAATTATTGCGTTATACATACAGACACCTAAGACATTAAAGTGGTCTTTGACGAATAAAACTATATCTTTTAATAAACTGAGAGAGGAAAATCTGAGGGAATTATAATTCCCTGTTCGATTGTTAATTCTTCCTTCCTTTTGAAATATGGACTTAATTCAGGATTTGGCCATCCATATATTACATAATTGTAGACTTTTCTTAATACTATATCTTCACTTTTAATGTCCCCACAAATAATAGGTAATGAACTTTCTTTGACATAATGTAGATAAGTTCCTAAATAATCTAACTCTTGTTTATTGTCACAATGCTCGACTTTGAGCGGTAAACGTGATAATGTATCTGCATTAGCATGTTTAGCTGATTGTACATACTCAATCTTAAAACTATATCCAGACAAAAACAATGCATATCGTTGCAACCGACTTGCTGCAAAAGCAGGTAATCCTTTTTTGGACCCAAAAATACTTAATAATGGTTTATGATCTGTACATAAAATAAATTCTCATCCCCATAAATATTGATTAAATTTCTTTACCCCATAAGCCAGCGTCCTTATCAATTTGTGAATATGCTTTATCTGCAGTGGATAAAGTTCGCGAAGCATATGCTATCGGTTTTTCAACACCATCTTTACTAACGTTAGACAATACACAACCTAAACCGGTTGGTGATGCGTCACACTCCAATTTAATAGGTAATTCGGGATCATAATGCGTAATACTTTAGAAGAAGCTAACAGTTTCTTGACTGTAGGCCTATTAAAGCTTTTACACATTTTTCATCAAATGTAAACAGTTCATCCTTTTTAAGTAAATTATAAATAGGATTCAAAACACTTGACTTATTTGGCACAAATTTACCATAATAATTAACCAATCCTAGAAATGATTTTACCTCTGTAACATTAGAAGGTGTTGGTGCGTCTAGCATAGCTTTAATTTTCGCATCGGATGTGTGCAGACCTTCCTTGTCGATAATAAATCCTAAATATTCTATTTTATAAGAGAAAAACTTACACTTTTCTTTTCTTAATGTAAACCCTTTTTGGTTTAACCTTTTACAAACTTCTTGTAACCTACTGAAATGTTGTTCAGTATTTTCAGCTGTTATCAATATATCGTCAAGGAAAGCAACACCACCTTGTAAGCCTTGAATCGTCTGTTCAATAACCCTTTGAAAAATTCCCAGTGCAGATTTAATACCATATGGCATTTTGTATACGCAAATAAACCTTTATGCGTGCTTATCGTACATAATTTCTGCGATTCATCGTCAAGCGCTAGTTGCATATAAGCTTGCCTTAAATCTAGTTTTGAAAACAATTGCCCCTTTTGCATACAAGCAAAGATATCCTTTATTCTTGGTACTGGATAACGATCTATTTCTCAAGAAGGATTTAAAGTAACCTTAAAATCACCACAAATGAGTAATTACCATTTTTCTTTAAAACTGGAACTATTGGTGTTCCCCATTCAGAACTTTTTACAGGAATTAAGATTTTATCTTCTACTAATCTGTCTAACTCATTTTCTACTTTACCTCTCATAGAAAAAGGTAAGGGCCTTGGTTTAAAATATTTAGGTCTCACATTCTCTTTCAATTTCAAAGAAACACTTTCTGTTTACATTTACCTATTTTTTCAGTAAATACTTCTGGAAATTCTTTACATAATTTATTTACTAAACCTTCACGTTTAGCTTCGTTTACAATTTCGTTTGGGGCTTCAGTCAAACCCAATACTCCTAATAATTTATTCTCAAAACAAATATTTATTTCCAAGATCTTTAACCAATCTCTGCCCATTAAAGGATGAGCCCCTCTTTTAATTACCTACAAATCAAGAATTTTACTTAATTTACCATGATTAATATTAACCTTTAATTTTCCAATTGTGTCTTTTTCTTCATTAGTGTAAGAATTTAATGTTAAATCATTAGGATAAAGTTTACAATTACTAAAATTTCTCCAATAAAAGTTTTCATTTAATACAGACACTGCAGATCCTGTATCTACTTCAAAATAAATAACTTTATTTCCTACCAACTGTAATAGGCTCTACTTTAACTCTTTTTGTATTATTTTCCGCTACTTTAAACAGATTATTTAAATCATACACATCTTTGTCTACATTTGATATTGTATATCTATCTAATTCTTGAGTATTTTTCACTCCAACAAAATGACTATTGTTGTGTTTATGAAAATTTGTATTACCTCTAGATACATATTTATACTTATTTTGAAATTTATTAACATTTTTTCTAAATACCTTCACCAGTTGTTCTTTAATTCCACAATTAATTGTGACGCACTCTATTTTTATGCAAACACTTATTACTAAAATGACCTTGCCGACCGCAACAATAACACATCACTTTTGGTTGGCACTTTGAATTCTCCCTGCTTCCCAGGATTCCGTTGTCTCGATGAAACAGCCATTCTCTGCATTCTGAGTTGAAGGTTGCTGCCTCCAGCTATTGTTTGCCCATCTTTTTCCGCTCCCTCAATAGAAGGACTTATTTTCACCGCCTTTTCGTAGGTCGGGGTAGTCTCAGATAAAAGTCTTTATTTGATTGCGTCACTTTTTAAACCGCTAACCAATCTGTGTCTTAGATTTTCGTTTAATGTCGCGCCAAACTCACAATAAGTTGATGATTTTTTCAAATTAGCAATATATTCGGCAATACTTTCGTGTTCGTGTTGCGTTCTTAATCTTAATTTATATCTTTCGGATATAAAAGAAGGTTTAGGGTATAAATGTTCCCTAATTATTGTCACTAATTCATTGTGCGTTTTTGTTCCGGGTTTACTCGGGGTGCACAAGTCTAGTAATAAGCTAAATGTTTATACACCTACAACCGTTAATAATGTGGGCACTTTTTTATCATCCGGAATGCTGTTGCATTCAACAAACAGTTCAAACCTTTCTATATACGAACTCCACGTTTCGTCCGCACTATTAAATTCAACGAGTTTCCTAATTACTGTGGTAGACATGTTGCTTACACTGGACATGGCCACTGAAGTACAGTATTCTGTTCCTCAGACATGAAAGAAAAACGATACTGCCACTTCACGTGCTCTTCCTCTTTAACTTTGACACCTTTGCTATCAATTTGTATCACTACCGACAACTTAAACAATATATTGTGATAACCTTCCTTACACGTCGTTTAAAATTGTTTTATAATCGCGGTTATAATAACACTATTCATAATCCACTATCCTCGTCGCCACTGTAATATATTGGATGTATACTACTAGGCTGGGTTCACTAAATAAAACACATTATATTTGCTTATTCTACAACTGCGTGCTCTTGGTAGGAAGGTTAGTTCAAGACTGGCGTGTGAATATGTAACCAGGAAAGGCGTCAGTTAGGGCTGGCGGGAAAAGATACTGGTTTGCAGCCAATAGCGTTTATTAATATTTCGGATGACATATCGTACCTATGACGTCACAGATCATACGATATCACGCGAACTCCCACTCTTATACAATTGCATACATCACAAATAGCACCATCTTAGCAGTTCTTAGAGTGTAGTGGAGGGTATTTTATAGAGTTTAGTGTTAACACTTTGACGCAAAACCTACAGCATGTTGATAAGGTTTTGAGGTTAAAATACTTATGACAGGTAAAAAATAACTAGTATTTTATTAATTCATATTACAGTTACATAAATGGTTCGTAGTGAATGTATAGTGAGATTTTAATCAGCAAATTTGATGAAGGACCTCACCTTCTACTGGTCTGAACCTTTATATTACTATTTAGATTGTATTACAGGTGTTTGATAATTTTATAGATATTGAATATTTACATATTTATTTGGGAAATGGATATTTAAATAGACAGTTACATACAAATTAACAATGTAGTAAAACATTTTGCATACGTACATAATATATACAACTTTACTCCATTTAGTGTACTTCAATACAACTCTGTTAGCACATTTGTTTCCATGTTCGAAAAAGAAAGAAAAAAAGAAAAACATTTCTATTTAAAGTTTGTTCTGAACTGTTTTCGTTTTTCGGATCTTTGGCTAAGTATTATCAAGTTAGGGTTTCTACTGTTAAATCTATACAACTATTTAAACTACTTCATTAGTATTATAATTTAGGGTTCCAGTTAAATTGTTCCATTAAATAAAATGTATTTAAAATAAATAGTATGCAATAAATGTGCAATGTTTATAGTGTAAAACTTTGTACATTTTGTATTGTACTAACACCATTCTGTAGTGACATATCCACTGAGCCATGTGTCAACTGATTATTAATGCATGAGTACAGAACACGCATCACTAAATACCTCTAAATAAAACTAACTTGCACAATAAAGCAAGCTCTATGAAAGCCAAATAGTATAAAGTAAACCAGACAATGTGTAACTTTTGAGTTTAGTGGATTTTATTAGTTTTACTTTACAAAACTGTGGTCATTTAAAAGGACCCAAAAATAATATTTTCATCGACAATGTACGGTTTTATAAAATTTTCTTTGTTATTATTAACGTTTGTGGTATTTTAAAAACGGAATAAAATGAAGGGCGTGTTCAAGTGAGTGTTGTACAAATGATACTATTTTGTACTGACGTACTCACTGAACCATATGACTATTGTAGCTTGATTGTTGAATTCAGAACTGGCAATTTCAACCATCACTAACGAATCTCTAGTACTAAAATAAATTAAAAAAAAAACTGAAATTGTAAAAGGTTTTATAATTACGTTTTATTATTAATAATAAGTAGACAAACTTCATTATAATGCAAGTAAAAGTCACCTTTTACATCGATCTAAGATCTTTTAAATTGTACCAAAAAAAAGGGTTTCCTAAATATGCATACATATTTTTGTTTTTAAAACATAAGCAAAGCATTACGAATAAGTAATAATTTAAAATTTATTGTATTATAATATGGTATGTTTAGTAAATATTGTCTCTTGTAATCCTTGACAAAAGATGACATGTGTCACAATTTTTATTACTCACACTTATAAAGCGTATTATACAAAGATAAATAATAAAATAGCTTAAATATTATTATGTGCAAAAGAAAAATAAATAAAAGAAAATTACTAATTAAACTAGTGCTGGATATTTTATTTATTTTGAATCTCACAAGCAATTTGAATTGTTTAATTATATATGATGGTCTTGACTTATAAAATATGTAACCCCTTTCTATATTTTCACCACAATGACTTCTAAAACAAAACAGTTAGTTGCTTTAATAAGTTTAATAAATATTATAAATAATCATTTGTTGTTTTGCAGTTTTAATTATTCTGAAAGAGTAAAGTTTTATTATTCATTTATCATCTCAAAACGAATATCGGAATTTGTCCATTGACTATATTACATGTTATTCAATAATTTATTTTATTTTAAATTTGTATAATGAAATATTGATATGTATAAAATTAATGTTTTTAATTTTTTTTACCTTGATTTTTATATTAATTTAGAGAGGTCACTAAACTAAGCCTAATTAATATATTTTGTTTTGAAACACACATATTTAAGTAACTTAACTAACGCAACTGATTTAATACAAAATAATTCAATATATAAAATATTTTAATATTCAATGGACATTTGACTTGTCTGAAAATAACGAATTAAAAAACAAATCAAGGTCCATGTAGAGTATACAAGTTAGAGCACAAGCAAACAAAGCAGTCAAGGTAAATCAGGTAATTTTAATTAAAGTTATACTAAGGAAAACAATTTTTTTTTGAATCACAGATTAAGTATAGATTCATTAGTTTGAATATATTATATATACTTTTTTTTTAATATTATTTAAAATTAATATGTTCTTGTAATATCCTTAGATTTTGAAAATATACATTTTATAATTAATTAATAATAATATTAATGTCCGTAGTAGATACATATCAGTTAACAAATAAATAATCATTTTCTAAGTTATGTTTATACATCCACTATTAACGACTCACTGAGCATTCTCATTGCAACGCAAAGAGTAATAAAATATAGTTTTTAAGTTTGTACATACTTTGTACAGCATGTTTGTGTAAGAACTATTTTAATGAAAAGAAAAGAAATACCCTAGTTTTAAAGTTGGCACAGCAAACTTAATTTTACCTTACATGTTATTTAGTTTGAAGCAAAACAACAAGTTTGCATTTGTTTTCTTGGCAACGAAAACTTTCCACCCTAAGGAATACATTCAAAGTTATTGTTTTGTTTATTTTACCCTTTCTTTATTCTGAGGTTAATTAAATAAGAGTCCCTCAATAGTTTAAAAGTATTAGATTTTCTAACCAATTCGTTATGGTTCCACTAACAGTGACAAAAAAATTAACAAATATATATATCAAATTAAAAAATTACAACTAAATTTTGACATTTCAATTAAATTACATTTCATATTAATATTAAAGTATTTGACTTATTATCAAATGATGGAGTCCTATGTGATACACTCAAAGACCATGTGGTTTATATACTAACGTCTGCTAATGTCCAAGAAATAAGTTATCTAATATTTCAGGAATTTCATATTTTTTCAGTCTTTTCTTGTGTTGGATTTTATATCTCTAAATCTCTCCTGAGAAAGTATTCATCGTGAGATCACGATGAAGATCATCATTACGTATGAACCGTAATGCTTTAACCATACTCCAGAGAACCATTTTTGTAATGTTTGAATAGTTTTAAAATTTGTTTTCTTAGTACAGAACCATAGATGAATTTCATAGGTCCAAATTGGTTTTAATGTTTGTTTGTACACAAGAAGTTTATTGTACAGATCTAATTTTGACCTCCTACCAAGCAACCATTAATTGTCCTGAATTTAATGTTTAACTGTTGATTTTGTGCCAAGTGTCGTTCCAAGGTACTTGTTTATAAATTGTGTTGGGTTTATGACAGTGTTGGTCAAATTTACCTAACTTGTATTCGATGCATTTAATTCTCCATTCTTAATATCCAGATACTAACTTTATCAATATCTTTCCGGAATTTGGGTCTTGCTTTTTCTGCATTAGCCCCAAATGTCCTCTGTGAAAGTAGTAATGGCTGTATAGGAGCCTTGAGGTTTGTCTCTTGTATATAAAACATACAAAATGGGTACAAGAACTCTTCCCTGGGAACTCCTGCTGCTATGTTCTTTACCTCAGAAAGTTCACAATCCTGTCTGATCCTGAAACGTCTCTTAGACTAGTATGACTTCAGTATTTGGAAAAATTCTTTTAAAAGATTTCTTTGAAATTATAGAGTAAACCTTCATGCCAGATTTTATTAAATGAATACATCAAGTTATACATCAAGGAACAAAGATAAGCAAACTTTCAAGTGCTTGTTCTATAACATTTGTCATTATATGTAATTGAACAATCGTTGAAATTTTATGTCGAACCAAACACTTATACTGATTTAATCATTCGTTTCCTTTATTTATATTCTTGCGACGTTTTATTAGGAGTTTTTCAAAAAAAACTTTTGAAATTTTCAGCAAAATGGAAATGGATTGGTATATTTTCCCCCCCTGAAGTCGTTTTCTTGGTTTGGTATCGTAATGACCTTGGCAACAACTACTTTACACAGTCTTAGTCTGAAAATGAGTCGCATGACGGACCAATAACAGGTAATATGTAATATTATTATTATATTATCCTATATATTACTGAAAGAAGCGTTTATCAAATGCAACAACTTTAGCACGGCCTTTTCTATTAGTTAATTGAGACTGTTCCCAGTTATCGATTTTCATACCCAGGTGCTTTTTTGATGTTTAAACATTTTTTTTTCTCGTACAAGCTCGTGTATGTTACTTTACTGATATGAATTAAGTATTTTTTAACTGGAATTAATATTTTACCTGCTGGTTGTGTTTCAAATCTCACGAATTTTTCCTCTGAATATGAATCAAACATATCAACTTTCTCCTTATTACTTCTTCCAGGTGTATTGTCCTATTTCCTGATTGGTGGGACATTAGTTTTTGGTCTTGTAATACTTTTAGACCTAATTATTGATGCTCAAATTACTGCTGCTCATCACAATGACTATGCATTAGAAACCATTTGAAGATACGAGGGGCTCTATATTAATATATGAAATTTATAACTGTAAAATGTGCATTGTAGAAATATAATAAATATGTTTTAGTAAAACCAGTTTAATGGAAACAATGAAGATTTTAATTTTCATTGGTATGTAAATAGTTAAATGTGACTAGGTATTTAAGTTATTCCAATCGCGCTAAATCACAAGAACACATTTTTAGATTGGTGTCAAATAAATTCATACATAGACAAACAAGTTTAAAGAAAGTTTATATTCATATTTAGAAATTCGAATTTGCCATATCCAATCTAAAGTATACATTTTTTGTTTGAACATAATGTTATTTGTTATTTAACGTAAACAGAGTTGGCTGTGATAAAAGATAAGTATACATTCTAAGAATGATTGATCAATTTCATTGTTCTGCTGTGTGATACTTAAACTGCATTCACAGGTGATGATAACCGCAAAGGTTTTTTGCCTTGAAAAAAAAATGCATTCTAAACAATCCACCTCTAAACGCCTATTATAGGCTCTATACATATCCATAGCAACAAATATATTTTGATGTTTCAAACACTAAAACTTGAATTTACGTTAGCCGTAATAATATAGTTAATATATATGCATTCAATAAATAAAAGTTTACTTATTTTTGGGAAAACTAAATAAAGAAATATTTGTATTAGCTATTTTAAAAACACATTGTATTGTGTTATTTTCTGCTAATAAACATGTGCTTATCACTTTCTTTAATTTATCTTAATGTATAACCTAAACACTTACATTGGGCAATTATTATGTTCAATTGCTATTTCAATCAACTGTCTATGCTAAATAAAAGTTATAACATCGGATTATGATTACTAGCATCATTAAACAAAAATAACCTAAAATGTATAGACGTTATCAAAATACGTTTTGACAAGTTCACATTTGATAAATTATTTGAGAATTAAATAAATTACAATAATTTTTTAAGTTCCCCAATACTATAGTAATTCAAATAAGAAATATTTTGGTTATTGAATTGTTGAAAACATCATAATTTTACTAGTTGAAATACAAATTGTATAGCAAATACAAAGTTTGATTAAGATTAAAACATTATTGTTGAAAATAATGGGGTGCAACATATCAGAC
>JAGFPH010000307.1:210502-230044 GCA_018207615.1 Philaenus spumarius
AGATTAAAACATTATTGTTGAAAATAATGGGGTGCAACATATCAGACCGTTTTTCTAAACACCTCTTTACAGTAATGTTTCACTTTATTTTTTATTGGTTGAAGGATATGTAATTATTTTAGTTTTATTATTCATTCTCTACTTTTCGTATAGTTACAAATTTTGTTTTCTCATAAAAAAATAAATTGGTGTTTGGATCCAATATTTTCAATTAAACCTCTATATGTTTTCTCTTGTTTTATAATTATTCGAAATGATAACCATTTCAAAACAAATGTTTTAAATATTTATGTGAATCCAAATTCCTAAGTCAAAGTTTAAAGTGTTATATTTTAACTACACTTCAATGGCTATAGCACGACCCTACTTCTTGTAATCTTATAGTAGTGCAATACCCCATCATATCTTGATATAATGTTATTGTATAGTTAGAATTACATAATAGATTGAAATAATTATTATTTTAATTATAAATTGTGAATTATGGCCACTGCTTAACTGCACCCTTCAAAGAGCCAATTTACTACCTTTACACTAGTCAAAAATACCCTAAATAAAAATTTGATATTGTGAAACTATAACTACTTTTACTAACCAGTTCTTAGTAGGTTCCAGATAGTTTTGGACTCCTAGTGTAAAAACTAGTGTATCTAACGACAAAGATCAGTTTATTAGATAAAAAACCTAATCAGGTTGATTTTTGCAAGTTTGGAATTTGTGTACTTCCTAACATTATACATGATTCTCCCTTTGTTTAGTTGTGTAGCATTTAAAGATATTCTTAATATTAGTATAAATATGTTGGTTTTCAAGTGATTGGAGTAAGTAGTGCTAATTTTGAAGTATTATACACCAACCACTTAAAAAGAAATCAAAACTCAAAATTGTAATTTAAAGTTGCATTTAAATGGATGGTGTTACAATTTGCATTATATGGAATATTTTAAGAAAGTCCAGAAATGTCTGGTTTTCAGAGGATCAAAGATTTTCATTTATATTTATTTGAATAAGAAAGGGCATAATATTGTTTTAAATATCGATAACTATGCTTTTATTATAATATAAACTATAGACACTGAGTAGTTTAACCATACAGGACCACTTTAGTAATATAACTGAAAGTTAAATTATACCGTGATTATTAAATTACGGTAACAAAAACAAGCTATTAAATTACCTCATAAAGTATACCTTTATTTTATTTTAATATAAACTATTTATTTATTTTAATGATAAAATTGCTCGGATATAAATTTGCTAAATAATTTCCAATTTATTTAATAACCATTTTTCGTTAATATTTTTGTTAATTAATATTATGATTTTTTACTTTTAGAAAAAGTTACTGTGTATATTTTATAAAATTTCTTTACTTTTTTTAAATGTAAATTTTTTTTCTCTTTTATATTTAGGTATATGTATAAAAGCATGTTACTTATAAAAAAAAGACATATTTAAAAAGTTAGTTAAAAAGTTAGTATAAATAATTCAAGAACAAATTTAAATGCTACGTAAAATATTTCATAATATGTTGTAATGAATGTTCTCAATAAAAAAATACATTAAAAGTCATAATACTACAAACAATAAAGAAGGGCCAGGTTTAAGAAAGGAATTATGGATAACTTGCTAATCTTAAAACATTACAAAAAACAAACTGGTAATTTTATGTTTTAGATTTATTTATACACTTTGTATTTGTTCCATATCCATAAGTCCTTTCGTTCAACATTTTTTTTATTGTATAGTAATGGATACGTTTACATTTTTCCTGACTGCAGTTGATATGGTTTGCTGTGAGCTGTTCTAATTTGAACTTTATTAATAAACGTCTGCATTATTTACAAGAAGAAGTCATTTTCGTAAATATATAGAACGAAAATATTTTTAATATTACAAAGGAGACAAGCTTTCCTTTAACATGTACAAAATAATTAAATTCCTACTGCAGAAGGGATCCTTTGTCTTTAGTATGAAATAGGTACGCCTTAGGTTACAAAATAATGTAATGGATTTTGTCGTCAAAGGTATAAATTTAGATTAATTAATTATTTCTAAAATTACTACAGCAGTTTAATATTTGTGTTGTACTTAGTGCAATTAATAATGGATAGACTTTCTGTAAGATGGAAACAGGTTTAAGAGTAATATTATTTTCTTAACCGACTAAAAAATGTAATACATTATACAAAAAATTACAAAAAAAACAATAACCAAATGAAGAAATTTTTGTTGTATTGCATTAGGCCTATAAGATTTTTTTGTTTGTAAATAAAACACTAACGAATTGATATATTAGTCATACAAAGGTGAATTATAAACTTTGAAGGAGGTTTACGTTAGGTAGACAATGACTTATAGAAGTAGAAAATTTGAAAAAATATTTTTAAGTTCAACTTGATAGAAAAAACTTTAACATAGAATCTCACAACTAATACGTTTATTAACTCAAAATCGCTTCGACGACAAAGTCGCCATCTTCAGTGATGTACGAGCTTCAATAATCAAACTATAACTAACCTAACAGTGTTTCATGACCCGTATTTATACAAAACTAAAAGAGGCTTCCTTAAGACTACGTTACATTAGCAAGCGCGTAACAATAACTCTTTGGTGCTTGGAGTTATTCAGAACATTAACTATATAACTAATCAAATTAATAAATAATAATAATCTCAAACAATGCATTATCTTTGTTTACATTAATATAGAGTTTTGTTTGGGGCCTAATTCATTATTTACAATTATTTTACTCTATTTGTTAGTATAAAAAGTTTCCCAACTGTGTAAGTTTAATTACATTTTTCAGTAATACATAGTTTTCTATTTTAAAATTAATTATGGTATTTCTCTAAACAATGTTTAACCACTGTATATGTACTACTGTACTACTTTAAATGAGAAAAATGTTCTTCTGTTTTTGTCTTCATGCTTCTTTTGTTTTAGCCTATATATTTCGTTCTAAATATATCATCGTTCTTTCTAGTAGTTGTCCGGCAAATAAACTAATCTGAAAACATCGAATTAAAAGCGGATCTTTTATGTACTGGTGAATGGTGTATATCAGTTGTATATCTGTCTCTGTGTGTGCGATTTATATATATGTTACGCTCAAACGCCGAATCCTTACAATGGCTGAAATTTTTACTCACTCCGCAAAGTGGACATTGTGAAAATTTTATACGGACATTGGCCGAAGCAAAATGCCCAGAACGCGTTGTGGGTAAACTTAAGTACTCAACTTCCATCGTAAACATATTCTTCGGAAATTAAGCAAAACTGTAATACCTACAACCTGAAGTGAGCATACGTGATCCCCATCGGGTTGTGGGTATTTGTAATTTGCACAAACGCCGAATAGTCTACACACACTACCATACACTATCCTACAATAAGTGCATAGCAGTAAAATAAAATCCATATTTTGCTTGAAATTAAATTTATTTCAATGAAAAAAGAACACATTAGTATTACAGTGAGTAGCTTATTATCAAAAATGGCCACAGAAAAATGTAAGAAAAAGTTATACAGGTAACAATTTTAATGTTTATTACACCCTTCTTGTTACTTATGCATTTTACTTGTTAGCGCAATAAGTGCCTTGACTTTTAGAATTGCACTTTATGTTTGATTTCACACATTAGCAAGATTCACTAGAACAGTTCTTCTTGCAACCACATCTGATGAAACCTTGTTTGGACCCGGATGACATCGTTGCTTCTTTACGTACATTGAGTTGTTCATCAGGTACATCGATGGTATTAATAAATGTATTAGGATCTACCTGGAACTGGTTTCTAGAAAACAGTTTGTCAAGAAGTCCATTCTTCGTACCAACGGTGTAGTGGTCATCGTTCTTATTAATTATTACAACTGCCATTACATTTCTAGTAGCTAGTCGTCCTCAATCGATATCAGGAATATGTAACAAAAGTTGTCTCTGACCGAAACTGGGGTTAATTTTGGCATAGCTCAATTATTTTAAAATTGATTGAAAAGAGTAACATTGTTTTCATATATGTTCTGTAAAACTACAGAAATTATGCAGACTTTTTTTTTAATCCGAGTATTTAGTTATATATAAAACTTACAAAGATAAAATGTTATTATGCACTATCTTTACAAAGTTATATTTTTGCAATAGCGAAGATAAAGATTGTGAATACACTTTCATATAGTTTTGATATAAAGTTAACGATAATGCATCAAATTGAGGTTCAGCTCCAATTTACACACTCTGTACATACGGCTTCGATTTATCATTTCAGGCTTTGTCACAGCAAGTTGATAATGTTTGCTTTCAGTTAAGCGCTTATTCCATGCAGAATAATTCACTATAGATTGAAGTGTTGATTGTATTGTTACATTTTATACAGGATGAGTATAAAGTTCTGGGCTTAATAGTAACTGTTATAAATGAAGCAAACAAACTTCGCACATTGTTAGGAGCAATGAAAAATATTTTAGCATGTATTCAGTTTATCGCTACTGGAGGACAGCCTAAATGGAGGCAGAAGAAAATCTTAAATGGGAGCATAGGCTGTGATTTAAAACGAGGTAAATTTTGTTTTACAAAGTTGGCAACACAACAATACCCATCAGACATTCTCCAGTTGACGTTTGCAGTCACCTGACTTGGTTTTTGAGGAAAACTGAGTTTGAGTTTAATCCCTAAGGGTAATGCTTGTTTATTGTAACTTAAAGTCTTAGTTCAAATTTAATGAAAATGATTGCCTATAAAACTTTGGTTGTCTAAGTTACTGTATTTACGGTAAGATTTTAACTACCTAATATCCTGTTAGCTTCTTTAAGGCTAAACATTTTATGCACTAGGTTCTAGAGATTTTCATAAGCTTAAAATTTATATTAATTTTTTAATAAAAAGATACCCTTTTAAAAAGGCACGTCCAAAGTCAAACTCCTGACCCGAAAAAACATTATTTGGTGCCAAAGTAGATTAAAATGAATTTTAGGGTTAGTTTAACCTATAATTAGTTAAATTATACTTATTTTCTGGTTCGGTCAAGGCATACAAACATTTTTAATTAATATTTTTTCAGGTTTTTCGCTATAGGAAAAAAGTTATTGGTCGGTAGTATGCAAATCATACTGAAGAACAACTCGAAAAAGCTGTTTCCGAAAGATCTAATGTGAAGTCCTTGCTTTATTTAAGTGAAAAATATAATATTCCTAAATCTTCCATTAATAATGAATATAAAGGAAAGTCCCAGTTGAATCGTGGAGGCCAGTGTATTCTGTCAGCTGAGGAAGAAACCAAACTTACAGAAAATATTATTTTTTCTAGTAAATGGGGATTTCCACTTGCAACATTTGACATCCGATTGCTGGTAAATGCCTATTTGGACAAACTGGCTAAACAGTTTTAAAAATTTCAAACACAATATGCCTGGAAAAGGTTGGTGTTCATGATTCGTAACGAGACACAAAGAACTTTTAACACAAAGTTTGTGTCAAAACGTCAAAAGATACCGGTCCGCTGTAAGTCATGACACTATTTCCGAATATTTTGACGAATTAAGTATTTCTTTAGAGAGTGTCGAGGCTAAGGCAATTGTCAATTATGATGAAACAAATCTTACTGATGACCCTTGTCATGATGAAAAAATATAATTTGTCGTCTAGGCACCAAAAATCCATCTCGCATTTTCGTTACGTCAAAACATTTATATTCTGCAAAATTTTCTGGCACTGCAGAAGGTTTTTGATTGCCACTGTACATAGTTTATAAAGCCGAGCATATTTATGAATCATGGACGACAGGTGGGCCAAAGGGAGCTCGCTGCAAGCGTACGAAAAATGGTTGGTTTAATACCGAAGCCTTTGAAGACTGATTGTTTTACCTTAGTTCAAGACATTACCAAAAGAAAGACCAAAATTTAAGTTAGGGGACAATTTATCTAGTCACATATTTTATGCAGTGATTAAAGCTCGTCTGGAAAATAAAATAAGATTGTGAATTCTTCCATCAAACAGCTCGCACATTACACAACCATTAGACATAGCCTGTTTGAAAGGATTTAAGTCTAGATTTATTAAAGTATTATAACCAATTTGAAACTAAAAAACAGAGTAACCTCTCCAAAAGATACTTTTCCCAGACTTCTTAAATCTTGCCTTGAACTGAACCAAGATGATCGAGGCAAAAACAATTTGATTTATGGATTCAAGGCATATGCCGAAGATTGAAAGTGGATATAACGTGAGAAATGAGAGCACAAGTCAGGCAACCTTTGAAGAATTTCTACGTGATATGCACAACAAAGAAACCTCTGTAACTAAGCAGAAACAAAAGGAAATATAAATAAAAGCTGGAAATCGTGTTACATACTTTGAGGAAACAGATGGTGTAGTATCAGTTTCAGTGGTTCAAACACAGCTCCTTTAAATAAAAAGAGACCCAGACTGGTTGAAGACTCAGACTCTGATATAAGTTGTGAAATTGATGATGTTGAACATTTCGTAATCAGACTCCAGAAAGTGAATGGCATGACATAAGTGCACAGGATGACATAAAAGACGATGTAACATTTAATGACTTCAAGGAGGAAGACTATGCTACCGTAGAACTAGATTATGAAGCTACGAACAATAAAACCACTAAGAGAAAATTTATCTGCAAATAAAAAGGAAAATCTTAATGCAATACAGTTTTCATTTATGAGCAAGTCGATCATTAATGGGAAAAAATATTTACATACAGAAGAAGATATTTCTTATGTTTCGCTTAAACAGATTCTCCAGATTGTGAAACTATTGTTTATTAGACGTGGCAGTTATGCTTTCCAATATGAACTGTGAATCCCCAGAAATTGTTTTATCATTAAGTTTAATTGATACACACTCATCTTTTAGGACTATTATTATTGGTATCAATATAAGATTGTGTTTTTTTTTTTTTTTTTTTTTTTTTTTATCTTTTTTGTTAACCATAACACTCCACAAATTGACCCTACAAAGGAATTACTTTGAATAATAATTGAAAATAGGTTAAAACAATATTTTTACTGTTTTATTGTATTTAACTATAATATTTAGTTCCAGGCAGAACTTTTAGGCTTATTAAAATAAATAATAAGTAATATGTATAAATTGAGCGTAAATTTTAAAACTGTCCAAAGTCACCCAGTTTTACGATATTCCCAATACTTGAATCAAGATTTTTCTTTATCACATTTAAAACTAAATATCGTGAAATTTTATAAAATGTCGAAATTTCTGACATACAAATAAAATGTAAACATGATTTTTAGGTAGCCTGTGTGTTATATATACAACAATGTTATAGTAATACCAGGTTACAATGATTTAGAGAACAAAATATATTTATGTTTTGTACTTTTAGAGAACATGCTATTTTTACCTGTAAAGAATTTTTAATGAAAGGTTTTACATGATTTAAGTAATGTGTGATACATATTTATTGATCTGTCAGATGAACTTAAGCCCCGTTTACACGTTACGATAAAACGTAATAATAAATTGTTACAATTTATAGTTACAATTTATCGAAGGTGTGAATACCGTTTACACGCAACGATTTCTTGTCCAATCTTCATTGTCGACTGCGGTGCACGCAGTTAGCTTTTGCCATGGAGGAAGTACTGTTGTGGTCTTTATACATCGTTTGTTTGGCAAGAAAAGTGAAAATGTCGAGAAGACAAAGAAAAAAGTTGAGCCGCCAGAGGTTGCTGCAAAAAAGTGAATTTTCTCACATAACATTATTGAAAGAATTTCGAAATGAACCCAATGACTGGCGGAATTATTTAAGAATAGATGAAGAGACTTATGTTGATTTGTTAGGGTTAGTTTCTCCGTGTATTATGAAAACAGATACTGTTATGAGAAGAACAATATCTCCGCACGAAAGACTCTCAGCTACCTTACGATTCCTTGCTACTGGAAGAAGCTTGAATGACATGGAATTTTCAACTGCTATTTCTAAACCAGCTCCCCGAAAAATTATCCCGGGAACCTGTGATTCTATCTACAAAGTATTAAAACATTTCATTCAGGTATGTTAACTAACAGTTTTTATTTACTTTCAAACCATGTAGGTACAATACAAACATTACAACCAAATGTATTGCAATATAAAGTTCTGTACTTATTTTAACGGGGAGGGGTCAGTTCCTTGGCAAGAAAAAAGTGAATTGAACGTTTGAAATTTACAGTTATTGAAAAAAACATACCTATTATAATAATGTTATTTTATTTTATTTAGTTATAGGAATTATTTTTAAACTTTATTAATTTTAACATTTTTTTGTCATTAATTCATTAATACTTGTTTTAATAAATAAATGTAGGTAGGCCTATTGATTTCTGACGTGTAATGTAGGTACGGTACATAACAATTTGACAAAATAATTAAACTACTTTTGCTATAGGCCTAAATACAAATTAATTTTACTTACATCTTGTTGTGCTTCTTTGTCCTCATCCTCATCGTTCATTGTACTCCTAGTAGGTATTGCAGTGTCTTGGTTGTTCAAAAAATGCAGAAGTTCGAAGTACCACAAACTAGGTTTATAAATATCATCCGCACCTGCCCCGGATTTTGACGAATATTTAAATTTTGATAGTTCTTTCTTATAAACCGTACGCAATGCATACATTTTTTTAACAACAGTGTATCTGTCTGCCAACTGTTCAAACTCCTTGTATTTTTGAACTAGTGCTGAGTAGGGAGTACTCAAGGTCTTGTTTATTTCTATTTGAGTATTCTTTGCTTTTAATTTGCCACAAGCAGGTAAAATTCCGATATAGTTCAATAAATCCAGTTAAGAATTCTCGAGGAGTTTGAGCTGCCATGCTATCAATTGAATAAAATCAACTCAAGGTAAAAAAAAAAAAACAGACGTAAAACAGAATAAACGAACTAGTGCGACAACCTTTCACTAGTGAACGACACTTGCAAACTGAGTCAAATCGTAGCGATGAATGGGTGCTACTGTTTACACGTTTAAATTTATCGTTACGATTCGCAGCAATTGATGCCGGCCAGCACCAATCCAATTCCGACTCCAATCAATCGTTACAATCTTCTGTTTACACGCAACGATAAATTGTAATAATCGGATTGTTGCAATAAATTGTTACAATTTATTGGAGCGTGTAAACGGGGTTTTCCGTCCTTTAACTTGTTTTAATATAACTAAAAAAGAATGTAAAATAAATATAGGCTACTTCTATATTGGTTTCAATCAGATGTTATTTTGAAGTATCAAATATAAAAACATGAGTGACAACTTTAAATTTAAAAACAAATCGTATTAATTAGTTGTTTGCTAATATTATAAACATAGGCGATGATAACCACCTAGGTTTTTCGCCTTTAAAAAAAAAATATTATAAACATAATTAAGTTTTAACAATTCAAAATTAAAGATTTTATAAATTAAAATTTACTGGCAGATGTGTTAATTAATTATTTACTAAAACAATTATTTAGTACGAGTTCATGTTTTAACAGTCAAGCGACTACAATTGATTTCATACCTATTTATAGAATTTGTTCAGTTCAAATGATTAAAACTAAAGGCATCATTTTATCTTCTATGTTTTTTTTTATATAATAATAAAAGTTAGAAACGTAGTTCCTCAGGGGATTACTTATATCACTTATAAGACTAACATGTACAATGAGTTGCACTAACTTAAAGTTATGAAGAGTTGAATTGACATAAGTAACGAAGCAAACTTGGTAAGTGACGATAAGTACTTAACAGAGAGCAAACATTTTCAACTTGCTCTAATAAAGCTTGTAATTACAACGCGGAGCCTTGCCGAACTCACAAAGTAAATTAGTTTTTGGAAGATATTAGGTGGAACAAATTGTTGAGATTGAATTCACATATTTAGCTATTGTAATTACAAAGTTTAAACAGTTTGTTGAATTAATATTATTATTGTCGAATTAGTGGTTGACAATAAATTCTATCAATACTATTATAATAATGAATATTATCTAAAACAAATAGAATAAAATTAAATTTTATTTTCAGGATGAATTTCACAATATTAGGTTTACTTGAAGGGGAGCGCGTAACCAAAAAATTAAAAAAAAATCTAAAATTATTTTATGTATGGGCGGTATAGGAGTTACGCGCTCCCCTTGGGAAGGAAGTTATTCAGTAGTTAGAGTAGTGACGCAAAGGAAGGGAGATGATTTTATCGGTTGGATATCAATATTTTTTAAGAAACTTGAATTATCAACAGCAAAAACATTCAAAGGAGTTTATAAATTTACGGGTTTTATTTGCTTAATTTAACTAGGTAATACATGTAATGCCATTTTCATAAATATGATAAACTACCAACAATCAGGTACAAATATTATTATCTTAAAGTTCTGGAAAAAACTACAATTATTACAGTTTTCCAATGTAATATATGGGACAATCAATTTCAATTGATCAAACAATTCAAACACAGTTCATCTGCCATTCATTCTTTCCTCAAAGGACTATAATCAGTAAATTCAAATAATTAAACCCATTGCAGCTTCCAACGGTTACGACAGCTCAATCAACGACAAATTATCAGGAAACACAAGACAAATTTTAATCACGTTACTTCCATTATTGGCCAACAAATAAAATAAAATGTTTCTTGTAACAATTGTTAGTCGCCATTCCGAATATTGATTACTAATTACTATAAGATTTGTGACTTACCGTCTTCAATATTCCTATTCTTCGCTAAACGACCGCCGTTTCGGCTATTCAGCCATTTTCGTTTAGCAATGAATAGGAATATTGAAGACGGTAAGTCACAAATCTTATAAAAAAAGTTTCTGCCTACAGTTTATGGCAACTTCCTCAACAACACGTTTCAAAATTAATTGGCCAAAAGTAAGTCACCGTGGCTTTCAAAACTAATAAAAAGTTTGCTTAAAAACTAAACAGAGGCAAGAATATAGACATACGTGAAAAAACTCGTGCCTACAAATTAGATTTAGATGATTGCCCCTAATATTACATCGGGCAGACGGGTCGTTCGTTTGATAAATGATTTAGAAAACTTCCCTAAACCACAATTTATTAAAATCTGTAAAATCTAAATTCGCTTCACAACTTATGACTGCGACTATAAATACAATGACCTACACATCAACTTTCTAATACAGAAATTTCCAATATTGCTTGTAAAATGTTCGAAATAATTGACAACTTTTAAATTATTAGTTATAATCTTTTCAAGTTATTGGTTCCTTAGTAAATAAATAAAAATATTATATGGATCCTCTGGACCCAAGTGTGACTTGAGTGTAACTTTTTTTATGTGTGTCAGTTACGGGTTAAAGGTCCTGAAAATGTTTTACAAAACTAAACTTATAAACTTGGTCGAGGAGTTTGAAATGCACCGTTCTGTTAAATCAGAGCTCACAAATGTGTTGAATGGTGAACTATTATTTAGCTCGAATATAATCTTTGACTAGGCAGTTAGTCAGACATGGGTGGGAATAGGTCCTACCCATGACACGTCATTGACAAGGGGGAGGCGTTGCCTACCGATATACTAATCATAGTTCAGGAACCACGCGCCGGTGCCGGGCGAAACCATACGAACTCTCAAGAGTGATACTTGATGATGGAAGTTTGAGACATCCGGAACCGTGGTAGTAAAAACTAAACAGTAAGTTGATCACTAAACAAGCAAATAGAAGGCATTTTTAAACTTAATACTGTATATTAATAAGTAAATAATGAGCTGGACTTGTAAGAACAATATAGATGAAATAAAACAATAACACAAAATCTCACAACAAATACGTTTAATAAATCAAACGCGTAATAGTTTGGCTTTTGTAACTTTATCACTGAGGATGGCGACTTTGTCGTTGAAACGCGTTTGATTTATTAAACGTATTTGTTGTGAGATTTTGTGTAATTGTTTTATTTCAACTGTATATTAAGTTCAGTAATCAAAAACTATTCCATAATGTTTAATTTTGTATTGTTATAAGACAAAAATGTACAACAGAAAAATGGGTAAAACTAAAAGAAAAACATATAATGAAATATAAATTGAAAGTCTACTTCCAGGTATTTTCTATAAGCTGTAAGCTATAAGCTATTTTCTTTTTGGGAAAAAGGTTGTTTTCATAAACATTTTTTATTATTTTTTTTATTTTTTATTTTAGGGTTTTGGAGGTGCGTTGTTGATTTTAAAACATTGAGTATATTTGTTTTACAAGAAGATCAAAACTCGTCTTAAATTGGATAAAACTGATGTAAAATAAACTGTGATCTTAAATATAAGGTTACGATACTAGAACACGTAATTTTAATTTTACTTTTTTATACATAAGGTCATATTTTAAATAAAATACTCAATATAGAAAGGTACCATCATTCATCAGGTTTACAGGCGTAACTTAGTAATGTTTATAAACATTTTTACGGCCGGTATTTTAATAATTATACTGTATATATGATTTTGCTTAACTTATAATCCTTTTGAACCTTCATATTAGTTTGTTATCTTCATAATAATCTAACTTATTTCTAACATCTCACTAAGGTATACGAAAACCTATTTAGGAATTTATTACACTAGGGTCTTATTAAATAGATTTTTTTCTCACTCATTATTTCTAAAATGAATGAAAAATGTTGAATTGTGTTAGTGTTATATCTTGATAATCAAATGAATTAGTTTTTTTTTATAGTTTCTAAGAATATTATTGCCCAATATGATTGTATAGGAAGTCAAATTTGAAGTAATACAACTCATAATGTACAGTATCCTCAGACTAGGAATGTGTCTGGCCAGAAGGGTGTGTCATCCCTTCTAACGGACTGCATCTCACTTTCTTGTAGTTCTACCTTCTCCTCTCAGGCACTCTTCAAGGTTACTGTACATGGTGTGTGAAAAGTCTGAAAAGGCTTAATATTTCGTAAATGAGAAAACTTTTAAGGTAGAAGTTATTGAGGAACCTATTCTTTGTAAAAAATACTGTTTATTAAGATTTCAAAAAAATTATCCGCTATCTTGTATTTAACTTAGTTTTTTTTTAAATAGGAAGGGGGTCATGTTACACATCATTTCAATTCAGAATTTCAAAATAAAAAACAACGGTAAAATTTGCACACATACATATCTTTAACCGATTAAAAATGGCGGCCAAAAAAGCAATGAAATCGTGTTTTTAGATTTTGCCCTATTTTGTTGTACTATATTTGTTTATATTAATTATTATTCTTTTTGGATTTAGAATTAAATAAGCTTTCAAACGATATGCCAAATACATCGATATTTGGGAGTATTTGGATGAACCACTCGAAATTAGTTTAAAAAAATCAAATTGGCTGTAACTCAAACATTTATAATAATTTATACATTTTTAAACACCAAACTTGCTAACGAAAAGAGTGCTGATAGGAGACTTAAATTGGAATTAATAGTGTTAAATTTATAATAGTTATGTATAAACTTGGAATCGAAAGACAATTTAAATAGGATGGAATCATGAAATAATACTTAAATTGTTGTTGACCTTAATTAAAGTAAACATGGAGTACGCCTAACCGAAACTACGACAATACTAATAACGTAAAATATACTTAATATAGAGAGGAATGTATTTTATGTGATACAAATATTAAAAATAACTTGAATAACTAATAATACTAAGTGGGGGGAATTTGATAAATTGTATTAACAAATTTGTAATCAAATATAGGTTATGACATAATTGTATTTTATAAAAGTATAATGGTCCATATGGTAATTATCCTATCGGACAATTTATGCAAACGGGATACAAATGGAAAACTAAAATCGTCCTTACAATGAAATATAATATAAGTAAATGAAGAATTGTAAAGAAAATATAAATAATGAAATTTAAATGTAATAAATATTGTTAGAATAATCTTGCTTGCGTAAATATAATTTAATTAAAAGAATGTAAAAAGTGAAACAGTTATTAAGGTGAATTTTAACTAAATAGTGCTAAGAGGTATAAAGATTAAATACAAACGACGATTGAATTAACGAATATTAAAGGGGCATTGTTAAAGCAAACGGTGGTTGGCTCGCTTCCAAGCTGACGGGATATGACTAGATATCTGGTCTCCGGCTAGGGCTGTTTTGCATAATTTTACTAAGGTATTTATAAATGTATATATTCGTTTACTAAAAAAAACCGGGAAAATGAGATTTTTTTCGTAATAGTTGTTAGAACATCAATTTTGTTTGGTAACCCTAGAAATGCCATAAAAACTCAAATTTTGACAAGTATTAAAACAAAATATTACTCTAAAAATATAGTTTTGTGTTTATTGTAGTTTATTTATTTCTTAAAATAATGTTGCTAGGATGTATAGAACCAGAGTATTGCAAAATTAAGGCCTAAAAAAGTAACGCAAGAGTGGTCGGTCATGCTATAAAAGTTGGAGGGTTGATGCACATTGGCTTCAATTGATGCCAGATATATTATTGATGAAATAACTACAGTAGAAACAACATTTCATATAATATAATAAATCATTGCATTCTGTAATAGATATCAACTAATTAGAAAATTATTTTTCTCATCAGAAATAAGTACGTGAATACTAATGAATTTTATAAAAACAAGGAAATTTCAGTTGACCCAAAACCAGACTCTTGGTTATGACTTGTAGAAAACATACAAATCAAGGAACTACTGCAATCTGTTTTTTTTTTATAACTTCTCTTGGCATCGTTTGGTCCTTCTGTCCCATTGGGATAACAAAAGGGCTATTAGAAGGTACATAATAAAATAAACTGTCCCTGAAGAGGTTAAAGTTTAGAAAAGCAGTTGAAAAAAATTGCTTAAATTGAAGTGGACATCGATAGTGTTTTCAATAAAATGTAATAAACTAAAAAAAATAAAACACACACACAATAATTTATTAACATTTTCTGTAAGCTAAATAATATGCCATAATATAATTACATTTGATATGTACATGTTTATTTTAAGATCTATTTTAGAACAACAAATATAAAAACCTACACCAGTTAACCCGAGATTAAAGAGAGCTTTGTGCTAAATATTTATAAACAAATAATAATTTGTATTTAAGTATAAATGAAATTGTAAAACTAATTTGTTTAATATGATTTATAATGTATAAATTGAGGAGCTTATTCACAAAAAGTACAAATTCCAGTTAAGAAAGTTTTTCACAAATTTGGGTTATATAGTGACAAATACATACCTGCAAAGTTTCATTAAGTTTCGCTTACTATTTTGTCAAATTATTAAATGTAGTCTATACTTTGGCCCAAACCTGTATACATTATTTTATGAAGCTGAATTGAGAATGTGTAGTTATTTATTACATAAAATTACTCAAATATTCAGAGAATGTACTCTTTAATTAAAATTGTATACAAGTAGTGAACAAAACATACTTGAAGTGCTGGAAGAGCATGTAATTAAAATTTGTATTGTATTTGACACAATGTGTATACTTGAGCAGAACAATTACATTCGAAATATAAGGCCAATGTCTATGTTCTAATGACAATGTTAGTACATTTATTGGATTTAGATTTTTTCATATAGATATAGTTAGTTGTCGATCTATATTAGTCAACATAACTGAATTTAAGCAAAGCTGAGTTAAAAAGTAAATCTTACTGTAAACATATGTTTACTTTAAATCATCATTAATTTTTGTCTAGTAAAATAGTTGAAGTTCTTCTTGGGTAGTTAACGTAATCTAGGTTAAATTCAAAGAGAATTAGTTCATAAAAATATATTTTGTTATAGTAAAAATAACACGTTATAGTAATACAGTTATCTTAATAACATTTTTAGTTATATATTTTTAAATCTATCTGTTTAGTGTTTATGAGATAATGCGGCTATTTTTATTCCATACAATGTAAACAGTTGGAAAAAGAAATCATATTTACCAAAATGTGTAAACATTTTTTGAAAACTTATTCATTAATGGATTTGTTCTTCACATAACTAATATCTAACTTCACTAATATCATTAATTACTAAACTAAAGTTGTATTCGTAAAATGTCGCATTTGTGTGTCAAATTTCTATTCTTAAGAGACATTAAATAACAATAATATATAAATAAAATTGTTGACTTTTAACGAATAACTTTTGTAAAACAAAGTTATTACAACAAAACAAATCATTGATTTTAAAAGTGTTTATAATTTTCAAAATATTAATGTTGCAAAAACAATTATTGTTATTTACATATTACTTTTTAATAATATGATTTCAACCGCAGTATGCACTGTGTTATAGTTTATGTATTCTACACCCTTTAGCAAATATACGATCGAAATAATGATATTAAATTTTGGTATAAATAAGTTGCACAAATGCATTAGCTCTTCCATACTAAATTAAATTTTAACTAACCTTAAACAATTTTAAAAGCCACTGGTTAGTCCAAATAGCAATATTATTATATTTATATATAAAAAAAAAATATTTATAAATCTATGAAAATAAAGGTACTATATCTATAAGTTCTAGTATACAACTGTATACATTATCATACTTGAGGCACGTCATATTGACATCTTAACATGTAATTGCATCCGACGATAATTTTCTATAGTTTTCTTCATGTTTTGTTTGTCAATAGAAGTGCAAAATTTAATATTATTGAACATACTTTTACATAATTCTAACTTATATGAATTAGGTATCTCTAACAAATTACTTTATGTTCTTGCATATTTTCTTCTTTGGAACTATATTTTTTATAGTTTTTATTTTGTTGGATTAAAAGTAAATAAAATACGGAATGACTTGACAGTCAGATAGGTGCATATACATTGCGAAAGTAATATATTTTGTTTCCATGCAATATTCGAACATCACAGTACTTCTCTTTACTTTGAGGAAAAAACAAAGCAAATTGCCAGTGGAAGGTCTGTAATTTCAAAAAGTCTTTGACAATCTTACATCGTTAAACAAATATTGGACGATCAAAGAGAAAGTAACAATATAGTATAAAGAAATGATGCAGATTTTGTTTTATACAAAATGTATTATGTTTGATTACAAATATAATATAATTAATGAAATCTCTAATAAAAATCAGTATGTTTTCAATTATTTAAAATAAATTTTATTATTTCCTCCTATGAAATAACATTTCTTCTTGCATACTATTCTTACAGTTTTAAATTTTGTGATTAATACGAATAAATATAAATATATATATATGTATATATTTGTGGCTTTAAAATAAGACTACAAAGAAACCTTATTTATACTATAATATAAATAATATTGAATAACTTGCTGAATTATAATTAAATAATAAATATTAATTAAAATAATGAATTATAATTATTCACTAAAAATACCATAAATACTATAAACATATGCAAGACTTAATCCATAAAATGGGCAGTACGGAATTTAGTAAGTATTACAAATATTTAGTCAAACTGTTTGTTACTAAAAATAAATTATTTTTAGATCATGGGTCACTTGAAATTTTGGTATTTACAAGTAAAAACATAACTACGTATTACCACATATTAAATACAAATTTTAAAATTACTGTTAAGGCTTTTATAGATTTATTCATGAAAAAAAAACTTACATTTACATTAAAATTACAGGCTCCATAAATACATCTTAATACGTTTTTATTTTTCAAAATCAATTCATAAAAATGTATTATCAACGCAGGTTCTTCTCTATCTACCAGCTATGTAGTCGCACTGAATTTACTACTACTTAGTATGATGCATATTTGCAAGTCCCTTTAATTTGGTCTACGCAATATACAAAATAGTTACAATATCCCTTTGTTAGTTCTCTACCCTGTTATAAAGTTTAATTCCAGTAAATTAAATTTATCCCTTCTTAATATGCCTTTATTTCATATTTGTAGACTAATTTTATTCAGCTAGAATTTTAGGATTAAAAATTTACTACTTTATTAAAATTTTCTTAACCAGCATAATTTGTTCGTCTTTGCAAATTTTCTTATTTTCAATCTATTCTATATATATATTCATGATTGAGCGGAAGGTGATGGTCTTGTAAACAGTACACTATAATGATGGTCCATGGGACTCCTCATTTAAACAGGTTTACATAAAGATGCTATTGACTATAATATGTCATTTGGTTCATTTATAAGGATTCGTACAAATATATTCCATAAAAAATACATTATAGTCGAAATTTTGGAACTTGATGGTCCTCGTGAAAAGAGCCTATCTTGATGATCCGCCTATAATAATTTATAAACTAACAGAACTTGATGGTCTACTATCCCTTTGAAGTACTGTGGGGGTAACAGCTCTGCTATTGGCTGACGTGGCTTGAGGGGAAATTGCCTGAAGGCAAACGCCTTGGTTTGTTTTGTGTTATTGTTTCTTATTAAGTTTTGATTTGAAAACAAATTACTAACAAAACGAACTGTTTAATTAAAACGCAACGCTTCCTTCGCCTGGTCATTGTGTAATGCTAAACAAGTGTGTGTATGTTTAGTAATATGTTTTAATACGTTTTAAGTAAAGTATTATATTTGATGACGAGAGAGTAGAGCCATTGACTTCATGGTTTGGTACGGATCTATTATGCAAAGGGACTGCGCCCCAAATACGGGTATTGGTGTTTATATAACCATTTTATAAGTTTGTTTACAATTAACAATAACGTATAGCGGCCGACTTTATAATATGGTTCGGATCTATATCGAAATTGGGCTACGTCCCAAAATACAGAAATTTGTATTTGCTGCTTATAAAGTGTAAAACTTGTCGGCCTATTTACATGACGTCCGAGTTTATCGCTAGTTGACTTGGTATTGTTCTCATCTATTTTGAAATAGGGGCTACGCCCAAAATATAGAAATTTAGATTTTCTGTTTATAAATTGTAATTAACGTCAATTTATTTACCTATGGTGGATCCTGTGTATAGTAGCCAACATCGTGCTATGGTTTGCCATCTAAAGAGCCATGGGGCTACGCCCCAAATACAGAAATTGTTATTTACTGCATATAAACTGTGGAACTTGTCACTCTATTTACGTTTGATGCCGTCTGAGTGTACAGGTAGTCTACATGGTATGGTTCGGGTCTTTTCTAGAATAGGGGCTACGCCCCAAATACGGAAATTTATATTTTCTGTTTATAAATAGTAAACAACGTAAATTTATTTACCTATGGTGGATCCTGGGTATAGTAGCCGACATCTTGGTATAGTTTGCCATCTAAAGAGCCATGGGGCTACGCCCCAAATACAGAAATTGTCATTTACTGCATATAAACTGTGCAACTTGTCACTCTATTTACATTTGATGCCGTCTGAGTGCATAGGTAGTCTACATGGTATGGTTCGGGTCTTTTCTAGAATAGGTGCTACGCCCCAAATACGTAAATTTAGATTTTCTGTTTATAAATTGTAATTAACGTCAATTTATTTACCTATGGTGGATCCTGGGTATAGTAGCCGACATCGTGGTATGGTTTGCCATCTAAAGAGCCATGGGGCTACGCCCCAAATACAGAAATTGTTATTTACTGCATATAAACTGTG
>JAGFPH010000307.1:259867-283438 GCA_018207615.1 Philaenus spumarius
CATTTGGTATTAAATAAATAAATTAAAAACATAAAACAGCTGTTCTGTAAAATGATATGACAGTTAAAGTAAATTATATTTTTAAATAAAATCTGCTACTTATTAACCCATAAAAGATACACGTTGACACACACATAGAGAAACCTGATAAGTGTGATTTTTGGAAGGTTGTATGGCTGTCCTATTAACTCTTCATACATTTATACTAATATCATAAAGAGGTAAAGTTTGTTTGTTTGTGTGTAGGGGGTAATCTCTGGCACTACTGAACCGATTGAAAAAATAGTTTTACTGATAAAAAGCAACACTTTACCTGAGTAACATAGGCTATAATTCATTTCGATAAAAACCTTTTTTTATTTCAATATTTGTAAATTTAGTCGGAAAAAATTCTTAGGTTAGGCCTAGAATGATAAACCAACACATGTATTTACCAATTTATTACAATAACAATAAATTGAATAAAAGAACAGATAATATACAGCTGTCTGTTCCAATATTTCCATTAACAGCTGATTTCAAAATTTGAAGCAATTATTTTTGTATTTCTAGATTTTAGGTTAGGGTTTTAAAGTGTAGTCCTGAGCCTTGCTGGTTCTTTTAACCATTATTATAGCTGCTGTTGTGAAATATAAGAAATAATTTGATTTGAACATTTATCATTATTTATTATCTTAATTTTGAGGTTATTATTATTAATCATATAACTTTATTATAAATAAAACATAACATTTGTTTTTAGAAGGTTCCATTGGGATTTGGCGTGCGGAGCACGCAGGGGTATCCCCTAGTAATTTAAATATGTTTGTAAGAAAGTATGTGCCAGTTCCTGGTACCGTTTATTGATTTTAAAGGTGTTAATAAGAAAACAGTTAAATACTTTTCACCAACACTACATGTTTGAAAGCTAGTGAAGTTTCGACGCTGATCTATATGTTGAGACGAGATAGTATCAATGCTCTAAGTGCAGTATACTCTCATAATTACAGGGTGTTCGAAAATTCTGAGAATGGCTTAATATTTGGTATGTAAGGAAAATTGGAAGGTAGGTATGATTAAGGAACCTACTCTATGTAAAAATACTATTTTATTAATATGTAAAAAAAAATTCTCCCATCTTGAATCTGCCTTTTTGAATGTAAATTTTTTATAAATAATAAAGTGGTCATCTGATACATAATTTCAATGTAAAAATTTAAGAGAAAATCAATGTTAAAAACCGCACATCCATATCTTAAACCGTTGTGAATATAATTGCAATATGCATAGAGTAGGTCTTCAATCACACCTACCTTAAAATTTTCCTTATATACCAAATATTAAGCAGTTCTCAGACTTTTCCCCTTCCACGTATTTTCGTATTTAACATAAAAAATGTAATTGTATATTTCTAAATTTAGTGATCACTTTTAAATGATTTGTACGAACTTTTATCTATTGATCAATCCACACCTAAATGAAACAATCAAACGAAATCTCGCACCATCAGCGAGAACATATAGGCCTACATTTGAAAATTTAAACAATTGAATTAAATTCCTTATCCTAAAATAAATAATTTTGTCAGTAATGTTAATCTACAAAATAGTTATAATTGAATACTTGTAGGCCACAGTGCAAGCCTAAGTGTTTAAGACCCTTACCACCCCTTGGATGTTTACCAAGATACCTCACCAGTACCTGACCTAACATCGCCTCTTTGAGCCGGCATTTCCTTGTTTTATTAGGGCTAATAAATATGACTACCCATTGTGCGGCAAAGGTAGCAATAGGTATGCTATAAATTAATATTTGATAGTTTTAATACAATCTACTTTAGTTTTTAGGAATTTAATACTATAGCATTCAGAAAGAGGTGTTTGTTTTTCCACGAATAAAATCTTTAATATTGTTATGGAGTCAACTCTACTATCCTTGAGACAGGCACACTCAACCAGTTTTAATTTGCTATGTTTGAAATAGGATAATATGCAATCATTGTAAAAGTGAATAATAAGTCTGACACAAATATTTTAACTGATCTGTTTTCTATAGTACTGAAATTACATCTTCACAAAAAGGATTTTTTCTTAAATTGATAAATATAAAATTAATTATCTTTAAAAAAATAATTGTACTTACAGGATTAGAAATATTCATGTAGAAATAATGAATAAAAATCCGGTCATGGCTATCACATATAGTATAAAGGAGACAATACTAAAACATATACTTTTCTGTGTTAAGTAGATTAGTTATTCTGATAGCACTGCCATAAGACTTTTGTGTATAATTCTTGCAAAAATTTATTTTTTTTAGAATGTGTGTTTAAAAAAAAATATATTTCTTGTGGGTAAAGAACAAAAGGTCTTTAGTTTGTGCTAGCATAATACAAATTGAGTAGCAGCATAGTGCATAAGTAAATCGAGTGTCAGTTATCAGTATCCATAGGTTAAAACATAATTAACTCTGATGTTGGTTCTAACTGTAGAAGCTGGACGAGAGAGTTAAAACTCACATTTAAACATTCTATACCCCATTCTATATGAAGTAATTCTTGCGAAAAAGTAATCGTTTTTACCACAAGATATTTAATATTTTCTTCCGTTTTAAATAAATTGTAAAATAGCCAATCATTAAGCCTGCGGTATTAAAAAAGTGCCTACAAAAATTACAATTTATTGTTTCAACAGTTGCCGAAATGTAGTAACAAGTTATCTTATTTTCTACGATTTAAAATAAATAACCAAAACATGTATTCCAGTTATTTCTAACGACACAAAATAAAAACATTCCTATCAAATTTTACGTTTCTAGTTGTTGCCGTTACTAAGTATGATGACGAGTTTTTCAGAAGAGTTTTCATATGTTCTGCAGTTTAAGAATAATTATCAAAATGTGTAATTAGTGTAATGTGTTACGGCATAAAAAGAAACATTTCTAGAAAATTGTAAGTTTTTAACTTCAGCCATCAATGAAATATAGTCAAAAATTTTCCGAAAGGATTTAAATATTTTCTTCCGTTTTAAAAATTGTTAATTAAAAATAGGTATCCTTCGTTATCTCCAAAGGCGCAGAAAAAACATTCCTACAAATATTTTGCATCCTTAGTTTTAGCCACTATGCAGATATCGTAACAAGTTTTCCAAAACTGTTTCTTATTTTCTTCTGTTTTTAAATAAAAAACTAAACGATGTTTTCCTGGTTTATGGCAAAGTCAAAACACTCCGACCATAATTTACAGCTTTTATTTTCTATCAAGCTGAACTATAGTAAAGAGTTTTCCAAAAGAGTTAAGAGACGTTTAACATTACAAAATAAAAAAAAACATAAATTAAATTTTTCTTTTATTGTTTTAGTTTTAGTAATAGCCGGGATAGGGTTTCTGGAAAATAATGCTGTTTTAAATTAATTAAATAAAACTTCAATTCTCCACCATCTCATATGAAACAAAGAACATTCTTAACAAACTTCCCGTTTCTAGTTTCAGCTATTATTAAGATAACACGTTTTCCGGAAGAGTTTTATTTACTCTGTGTTATATTTACTAGTAATATCTGTAGAAAATTGCAACATAAAGTGCTAAAAAGTTATTATTAATATATTATTCACACAACAATTTATGATAACATGCACAATGCATAAAAAAAAACAACAAAGGGAAACTATTATCCTGGTGTCCCATAAGTAAAGTGTCAAACTTCGAGGAATGGTTCTATGGGTCAAAATAAGGAAAAAAGTTCATACAAACATAAGCTCGAAAAAGCTTCGTTTTCTAGATATTGAAATTTCGTTTTTTATACAAAATAATTCTTATCTAGAGAAACGACGGTTTGACTGATTGAGTTCAAACTTAGCATAAAGTTTAACCTAACAATTATGTATCTCAAGAAAAATAAACGATTGAATCCAATAATGAGTTTCAAAATGGCACCTGTTTGGAAATTTCAAACCTAAATTACTAAAAAACCGCACATTTTAAATAGCAAAATTTCAAGACACCTTTTTTTTAGCCCTCAATTATTTACACATAACTGAACTATTATCCTTCATCCGATTGTTTTGACAGTTACACCATCCGATAGAAAATCAAAAGGGCTACAAAAAAGTTTCCTTAAAATATTTTGTTAAAATATACGGTTTTTGAGTAATTTAGATTAAAAATTTTCAAACAGCCGCCATTTTGAAAATAATGATTGGATTTAATCGCTTATATTTCTTGAGCTACATAATTGTTTGGTTAAACTGCATGCCAAGTTTGAACTCAATCAGTCAAACCGTTCTCTAGATAATAATTATTTTGTACAAAAAACAAAATGGCGGATATCTAGAAAACGAAGCATTTTCGGGTTTGTGTTTATATAAACTTTTTTCCTTATTTTGACCTACAGAACCATTTCCCGAAGTTTGTTACTTTACTAATGGGACACGCTTTATACAAACACAAACATATTTTTAACAGTTTTTTGTTGATCAATAAGCTAGATCAACAAAAACGAACTTCGATCAACTAAGAAGGTAATTTTGGGATCAACAATGTGTTGTTAAAATTAAGTCAATTTTTTTGTATATATAACTATACATGATACTTTTCATATGCGGTTTTTCATTCTGAATTGAATGGTGTCAAAATTAGATTTCTACTATAATTAGAACTTAAGTTATAAGCGTTTCAAAATGATCAACAATTAATGTTAACTGACACAAGATCAACAAATAGTGCTACGAGACAAATATATATTTGTGGCTTTAAAATAAGACTACAAAGAAACCTCATTTGCACTATAATATAAATAATATTGAATACATTGCTGAATTATAATTAAATAATAAATATTATTTAAAATAATGAATTATAATTATTCACTAAAAATACCATAAAAATATGCAAGACTTAATCCATAAAATGGGCAGTACGGAATTTAGTAAGTATTACAAATATTTAGTCCAACTGTTTGTTACTAAAAATAAATTATTTTTAGATCATGGGTCAATTGAAATTTTAGTATTTACAAGTAAAAACATAACTACGTATTACCACATATTAAATACAAATTTTAAAATTACTGTTAAGGCTTTTATAGATTTATTCATGAAAAAAAACTTACATTTACATTAAAATTACAGGCTGTCCATAAATACATCTTAATACGTTTTTATTTTTCAAAATCAATTCATAAAAATGTATTATCAACGCAGGTTCTTCTCTATCTACCAGCTATGTAGTCGCACTGAATGTACTACTACTTAGTATGATGCATATTTGCAAGTCCTTTTAATTTGGTCTACGCAATATACAAAATAGTTACAATATCCCTTTGTTAGTTCTCTACCCTGTTATAAAGTTTAATTCCAGTAAATTAAATTTATCCCTTCTTAATATGCCTTTATTTCATATTTGTAGACTAATTTTATTCAGCTAGAATTTTAGGATTAAAAATTTACTACTTTATTAAAATTTTCTTAACCATCATAATTTGTTCGTCTTTGCAAATTTTCTTATTTTCAATCTATTACATATATATAATCCAAATACCACTCACAGACTCATCACGAAATCTCAAAAATTACCAAACAGATTGGAATGCAATTTGGTATGCAGCCTTTTCTAGGGCCGTAAGGGTTTTCAAAAAATTCGAAATTTTAGGAGGACAAAGTTACTAAAAATTCCCATAAGAAATGTATAGTGTAATATATATTTTGTGTTAGTTTTGTTAATATACATTTAACTTTGATTTCTCTATCCGTGCAAAGCCAGATCGGGCAGCTAGTATATTATATTATTGAACTTAAAAAGACTATGTAACTTACTAATTTTCGAAAAATATCTTACACAAATTGCAGTTTATTAAATTTTAGCTCGACGAACCATTCAACTACTTTTACAACTTAAGCTATTATTTTTTGTTTATTATTTGTTTATAAAATTGAGTTTCCTTTGACGGGGATTGTTTCAAATTAAGAACTAAAATTTATAAATTATTTAACAGAGAACCACACACTACAATTATAACGTAACAAATCTAAAACGTTTAAAGGGGTGTCAAACTAATTTAGGTTGTAATTATATACATGTATTTTTTTACCCTATGTAATTGTTCAAAATACCGTATTGAACTTAATTCAATATTAAATTTTAAATTTGATATTTGTGTAATTATATTTTATATAGAATATAATTTAATAAATAAATACAAGCAGATAAGTCTAGTTTAATGTAACTGATATAATATGAGTAAACATCTATTATATAAAGCTGTAGTATTTATGTAAGTAATTTTATATAACTTTAAAAATCAATGTTAACGGTTTCTTTCTACTTAAGAAAATAAATTACATCTTGAAAAACTTTAACAAAGAAATACTATTCACTTAAACGTATTAAAATAAGAAGCAATGTAACTTATGTATATTCGTTTTCAAAATTATAACATCTTTAATATTAAATTTAATTATTTTCAAATCTTTAAGTCTGCTTATATTTTAGTAAAATTAGGTGACATCACTAGAATGGCAAGAATATAGTTTATTTTACTTATGTAAAGGTAAAGTAATTGTCACAATGCATCTACATAATGGTGTCTATATAAATAACTATATGTAAGTTTAATTAGTAAAAATCCATAATGAATCCTGCCACCAAGTCATATTTCGGAAAATATTCCATTAATTTTTATTCCTCAGAGTAAAACTCATTTATATTTATAAAAACATTAGGTTGAAACAAATACACTCTGCTGTGAAAAAAAATAAAACTAGTGACATAGTAAAAGTATCAGTAACATCATAACATACCTGTTTTTTATTAGAAAACTAAATTAATGTGTTACTATCAATAATACAAAACAACGTAGAAATAAATAGTTTTTTTAATCATCTAGTAAAATTAACGATCTTTTTTATACGTTGAAGTTATATGGAATTTTAACTGATATTTTAACCTGTAATTTTATATTATGTATGTAATTAAATTTAAGTTGCTACTTATGATAAATTTGGAGTATGAAATTTTATTTGTATTATAGGTCATGGTTTCATAAATTTTAAATGCATGCTGTCATTTTACAAACCTTCAGTTGGTTATTTAATTTGACAATAAACTATTAAGACGTCCATGCATGTACTAAATTCAAATGCGATTTATCAAGATATCACCTAAAATATATCAATTAAGTTTGATTTGTATTATAGTTATTAATCATGTAACTACTAATTTGTAAATCCAATATTTACTGCGATCCGTAGTTACGAAAGCTTTACAAATTTTACCACGAAATGTATCGTCTAATTGACACCAGAAGAGTTGCAGCTATAATCCAACTTCTCAACAATGTAAAGTAGTTCATACATTAAAGCCTATAAAGTTAAGTTGTGGAGTGGAAACCTAGAAGGGTATTAATTATATAGTATTGATTTACGTTTAAATATTAAACGGTAACCATTATTATGGATGTATAATTAATGAAACCGGGATAGGTATAACTTTAAAATAAATCTGCTATACTCAAAAGAGTAGGTTTATAAAGTCCAGCGCTTAATCTTCATCTAAAAGTAATTAGGACATGTATGGATAAAGTTATGAGGGATTTAATAGACGATTTGAGTAAATAGTGAACATGATTAAATTTAATAATAAACAAGAAAATCTACGTGTAAAAAACAATTACAAACATCGAGCAAAATATAATTATGAAAGAAAGTGCGAAAAAATAAATATGAAGAACAGCTTTCTAAAAAGAAATAAATGCATAATTGAAGTAATTAGAGTAAATTCGATATGAATACATTTTACTGTGATAACCGCCTGAAGTTTAAAGTTTAAAATCCAAACAAAGGGAAAGAATGGTCAGTAGTAGTATGAAAACAAGAATTCTGGTATAAATTAGAAGAAAAACGCTTAAAAAAAAAATTCAAAATTTTAATAATTACAATAAATATCAGAGGTTAATTTGTACAATGGCAGTTAAAGAGCCTCTGAAGTTAATGAATTTGTTTAGTTTTTTAATTTGTGTTTCTCTAAAAATATTTTATATTTTATTAACTAGTTTTATTTTCAAGATGACGAAACAGAATTGTCAAGTATTAACTCTAACGTTTTATGCGTCGGTCTTAAATAATGCTGAGAAATCTATAAAATAAATATTTATAATATTTTAAATTATGTTTTGCAGTGTTTGATTTAAAAAAGAGTATTTATTACTCAAACTTAAACGTAAACTCACGACAATTTAAAAGTAACAACGAAAGTAAGATTTCAGTTTTGTATGTGAAAGTGTTAATTAAATACAATATTTTACATGCACACATGACTGACACCTTTCACTAGGACATAAGAAGCCCGATTATATGATTCAATTATTTTTTGAGCGAGATTTAATTGTTATTATAAAGAAATAATAGGTAAGATTGTCAAGAAAAGTGAGTCAAAGAATTCAGATCTTGCAATCTTGTAATTTTAGGATGGGTTGAGTTAACGTAAGTTTCACTATTTATTAAATATTTTTTAAATAACCAGCGAATTGTAAATTTGAATATATATTTCTGCTTTGGAATATGTTTAGTAAAATGTTAAAAAATTATAAATACAAAAAACACGTACTGTTGTGCTAGAAAAATAGTGTTTAAACTTTAAATATGTCCTCTGAAAAATATAAGTCAACCTACAAAGTGTCAGATGTGTTCTGACTTAAAATATAACATGCTAATAAGTCTATAATCGCTATGCGTAGTTGGGCGAAAATCATAAATTCAGAATTATAAAACTATAAATTAACATAATACCGTAACAAAACTGCAAAAAAATTAGTTAGGATTCACATTATTATTTATAAATTTAAAAAAATAATATTATTTGGTAATATTTTCATATAAATATTATTTAATATTATTATTTATACTTGCCTTAGCAATCCTTTTAGAAGTCTTATAGTTTACAGCTGTTTCACCTTTTCATTTTTAGGCATTATCAGAACGAATAGTACACAAAAAACACACTTCTCACAGTTTCACTTATTAACACATTAAAATAACATTTAACACATAAACAAATAAAAACATAAAACAACATTTGGTGAAACATTTAAAACACTTATTTAATTTATTCGAATTATATATAATAGCAATCGGATATGGCTACAAATACAACAATGGATAAATATTATTTCATTGGTTTTTTAATAAATATTCGTATTATTTGAGAGAATATATTTTAAGTTTTGCTCTATAAAGTTGCTAATATGTTTAAAATGTTCATTATTTATTAATAGCTTTATTTCTTTAAAATTAAGTGCGTATATTATATATACAAAAATATATTTACTGTACACATTGTAGGCCTATTCGAAAAACCGGTTGAAATTGATTCTACGTGTAATTCTGTTCTTGTAGCATTAATCAAATTCTTAGTCTTACTTGTGTATACAAGTAACAGCTGGTTAACGATATTTTAGTAACTTTTTTTAAATCATGGCTTCTAATGAAAATTTATTTTTATAAATGTAGACCTTGTACACATCAGTCTCTCTGTGTTTCAATACAAGTTTAAATATAAATGTAATACGGACTGATCGATTGGAGTATGATTTTTACTGACCCAATTGCTGAATAAAACACACAATGCATTAGCAAAGCTTTTAGATAAAATGAGTTGAAACGCTGAGTATAGTAAACACCGTAGTAGAGAGTAATTATATTTGAAGCAAAATATTGCTGTATGAAAAAATATTAGACCGAGTTGTATTCACCTTTACAAACCCCAGTGCAGCTTATGTCTTAACATGCTACTTAATTATAACTAAGTCAAAATTAATATATTATATTTATAAATTTGTAAAATAAATTGCCATTTAACTTGAAAAATTTTGGTTGTTTATATAGATTTTAATGTTATTGTTTGTTAAACAATTTTTCCTTTCGGTAGAGATATAACTGAGGCAATATCGTAACATAAACGGTGTAAAAATGGATAATGTTCTGTTACTACAACTTAATGTATTTTTTTAAGTATTACTTTACGTTTTACATATTTTTAAATCTTCCTAACTATTTGCTTGATTACAAATTTATTTATCTATTTGTATTACAATTGTGTGTGTTTTCAACCTGTTTATTACCTAACCTACAGGAATTCCTAGTGCTTTGCAGGAATTAAGGAGTGAAATGGCATTACGTTATTTTTATTTTCTTAAGTACAGCCAAAGTATTGGGCAAAAACCTCTTCAGCAACACTCAAAATTGTATTTCTATATCTTTCTAAGCCTTTTTAATTTATTACTTATTCCTTCTTTTTTTGTGTGGGTGTGTGTGTGTGTTTAATTTCCATTTCTAAATCAGCAACTACGAACAAATGTTTAAAAGTTATTCAAAATGCATTTTAAAAGCAGATACTATATTTGCTTAGTCAAATAATGTTCAAGTTATGTTCTACACAATAAAAACCGAAACAAAATACTATGACGTAATTAATTAGCCGACTAATATGAACGGGACAATATGTGATCTACTTTCTCTTCCATAACAACCACTAACAAACAACTAAATACAAACATAATTGTACGTGTTTTTATTCAATTGCCTTTTGTAAAAAGTAGTATAAAATTTTTATTTTAACATTTGAATAATGCTAATTTTTATATTCAACCTCCGTTTTAATAAAAATAAATATCATGTTACAATATCCAATTTTCAAGTTTTTGAAACAACAATATCATTTTTAATCCAGTGTATTTAAAAATGTGATTTCAAAATAAATACATACATTATTTATTGTGTTATTATATTAATGTCTTAGAGATAAAAGAATATTTAAAAAGCTCCTTAATTTGTATTCTTTGAGATTAAACTTCGTTTTTATTGAAATCCTAATGAAAATATTATTGTAAGCGCTCTTAATACACATCAAAGTCAAACGCTACTCATACTATGTAGACATTTAGCAATCGTATTTGTAATTAAATAATTTAAATAAATTAAACCTAGTTTGAGTACATTTTCTTTAATAAAACCTTAACTTTAAACTTGTGACTACCAGTACAGCATTTTTAATGTACTGTATATAGAACATAAAAAATACTTTTACTACTCAAAATTAAATAATTAAAGTTGACAGCTAATAGAATTTATAAATCAAAAATAAATTTTAAAAAATATTGACTGTATGTTCTTGCCCTGATTAATACAGTTGGCATAAGATACAGTTTATGACACATTCTGAGATTCGAAATTTTCGAAAGGATAATGTTATTGTATTGGAAGCTAATGAACCTTTGTTTAAAACCCTGAACATAACCGTTTGTTTGAGTAAATATAAATTCTAATATAAATAAGAAAAATGTTTTTAAAATGCTACTTTTGATTTTTAATATATATATCCTGTTTATGCAGTAGCCTCAATCGTGGAGTATGTCAGAGAGGAGTAGGTAAAACTATAAGAAAGTGAGGCAGTCCTTTACGGAGTTGTAACTTTCTTAGTTAAATTTAATTTGTAAACCTAGTTTCGTGGAATTGGTTGTAATATCAAGGCTGGTTGGGGGATAAATTGAAGGGTTGTCACAAACATTAGGAAAGATACATTCCTAGTATGAGGGTTTGTAGTATGATTGAGTTTGATTTTATTGAGTCTCTTAACTTAATTTTGTATACTGCCCTCTTATTAGCAAATTTCCCTAGGAAAGATGGAGATATTGCAGTGACCCTTATGGTAAGATGGTAAGACCTAAGGTCGGGAACAGTAATGAGCACCAATCATAGTCGCCAGAACACGTTTTGGGGTGTTAGAAATTATATATATACATGTGTGCACTTTAACGGCCGTTTTTTAAAGTCCGATTTGGTCCACATTTTGCACATGTTAGTTGTTTACGTCGCTCCGGACGCGTTCGTTAGCCAACAAATTCAACAAACGGAAGCTGTACATATTCCCGTGTAAGTTCTGGTGTAAGGTTGGGAATTTCAAAATTACAAAAAGATTGTAGAAATATATTTTTCTATACTACCATTGGTGCCTGTACGTATGCAGAGCAAACTAAGATAAGTCCAAGTGAGATGGGCGTTATCTGCAAAGATGACTGTTTGACTAGGACAAGTCTGTGAAACAAAAACAACTTCACAGCATCGAAGTAATGATTTTTGTGGGATTTAGGAGGGTGGGTTTTCATGATTAAATACATTAAGCTAAAGGCGTATGCAACATTTAAGGCTTAAATCATAAAAGTAAAAAATGATTATGTAATTTAAAGTTAAAGTTAAGGTAGGCCTAAATTTTCCATTTTGCTCAAAATACGAAAATAAAGGTATTTTTGGAATCTACGAATGTAGACCAAAACAAATTTTATTAATTAGGTAAATTGGCGGATGTTACATATTAAAGAAAAACTTTAAAGTGACAAATTTCATCAGACTAAAAAATAAAGAAAACAATTTTGTTTTGTAAAATTAATCTAATTCAATTAATAATTATAAAGGAGATGCAATTTTATTAATAAATGAAATAAAATATTTACATATAATTAAATTAGAAAGGTGAGAAAATTTACACTTTTCAAAAGCAAATAGAATGAATTAAATTTATAAATAGTAAAGTCAATTAGATATTAGATAGAATTGTATTGATATAAACCAGTATTTGAAATAAATTTCTAGGTGAATTTAAAAAGGTTCTAAATCTGAGAAAACGTTCACCAAAAAATCACCAAGCGACAAGAAACTCCTGCTATTGTAAAGAATTAAGGATTGCACAAGATTCGTACAAGATACGAAAGCACGAAATTGCAAACATTTTTAAACATCAAACTTTTTCCACTGAAAACCGCGTCGGAAAGGGAAATAGTTTGATTCGGAGCAAAAACTGATGGTGATACAGTTTGGCCAAATTTATTTAATGAAACGTTTTAACTAGAACAATGTTTTTTTAAGGAATTAAAGAAAATTGAATTATTATTCATTAATTAAGTTAATTAATAAATTACTAAAAATATGAAGGAAGCAAAATTCAAGGGAAAAAGGGCTGAATTTTTTAGGGTTGAATCATATGTAAAAAGTCAGGAATGCACAGTACCAAAAACCTTATGAAAGGCGGGTACTTGACTTCGACGCATTCACATAAATTTGCACTTTATTATTATTATATTTATTAGTTATTAATATTATTAGCACAGTTATTATTATATTATTCAACATAAACGACACGACTGTCGATTTTAAATTGCAAAATGTATTTTAACGAGTTACTACTTACAAATTATCATTGAGTATTAGTACTGGAATGATTATTGGGAGTTACTTTTCCAAAAGACATCCAGCTGACAAAACTACAAGCCGCTACTAGCCAACTTAAAGCAAAATCCGGCGTCTTCAACACCGGCGGATTGGTAAAGGAAAGCAAGTAAGTTCTGTGAAAGCGATTGTACGTTGTTCCCCATTATATAGTTAGCCTGATTATATTCATATAAATTTATTAGGTACCGGTTTGAGTACGATTATGTTTTTAGTTTTGTTTTAATATATCAAATAAAATAACATAATTTAAAGTTAACTAGTTTAAATATGAAGTTATAAAAATTATAATTAAATAAATAATACATTTAAATTAAGTGATATAGGGTATACAAAAGTAACAAAGAATTTTTTATTGAATTGTTCTGTCTGCCAAACTTGATAAGTTAATTTTAAATTGAATATTAATTTGTGTTTAGTTTGTATTTTAAAAAGAGTTTATAACGGAAAGGTTTTATTTTGTTTTGAATTTTTAGTTAGAATAAAATTAATTTATATCTCTTAAAACAAGTTTGAGAGTGATAACTTACCTAGTGTTTATATATCCAGTATAAATATAAGCCATTATTTTTAAGATTTAAATTGTGTCTAGTTGAAGTAATATCCGAAGCACAAATAAGACAAGTTATACGGTCAGTTCCAGTGTATTCACGTCTCAGAGGTGCATAATAATAAATCACAGTAAAATTATTAATTCTGAGCTGAGCATAAATTTATACTAAAGTTAAATTATATATCTGGAAGGTTTTAATTGATAGAGTTTTAGTCAAAATATTTTGAGGAATAAATATGTGGCAACTAGTTGTATACAAAAGAGATGGCCTGTTTCTTAAAGTAGGTGATAGTAACTTATTCTGTAACGATTTTTTTTTAAATTTGAGTTCCCAGAAAGTTGGGCACGTACCGTTGTTGAATCGGCTCCCGAACAGAGGACCACTAAAGACGGATCCTTCTAATATATGTATATGTGTTCGCACTCTAACTAAAGCATTTTTGTTCAAATTTAGTACACATGTTAATTGTCTATGTCACTCGGAAAAAAATATGACTTCGTCAGCAAAAAATTCCAAGAACCGGAAGCACGTTTTTGACCGAAAGTAATATAATATATAATTGTTCGCACTCTAATTTCCGTATTTTAAATTCTATTTGGTAATAATTTGGTACAAACTTTGGTTGTCTACGTCGCTCGGATAATTGGTTAGCCAAATACTTCAACAAACGTAAGCACACATTTTGACCGGAAATAACATATTTATATATTTGTTCGCACTCTAACGGTCGTATTTTAATTCTAATTTGGTCCAAAATTGAGACACATGTTTGTCTACGTCGCTCGGACGAGTTCGTCGGAGAAAAAATCGAACAACCGGAATCACGTTATTATTTGTTTGACTACGTTTTTACTTTATTCGTACGAGATTAAAACTCTTTTAGAGTTTTATCTAAACAAATACATATAGCATATTGTTCTGCACATGTTATATTTTACACGACCTTATGGCTTGCTTGGTTTCCCCAAAATTGATCAAAACGTAGAATACCGTAAAAGTGCCCGGTATACGTTTGTTAGTTTATCTTGGGGTCATCTTCTGGTCCGAGGCCAACTGCCAAGTTTATACGCCGCGAGCGAATTGAAGCAGTCTTTAACCCTAGGCCGCAAGAATCGGAGTCAAACTCTGCGAGTTTTTCCGCTGTGAGTGGAATGCAGGAGCACGTGAGTAGCTGCAAACAGATTCTACTAATGTATTTCGTACACAGAGGCAGCTATTCATCTCCTTCGTGAGTACCTAGATCAACTTCCCAAATAGTTGGTTGAAACCCTAAAATATAAACAAACTTAATTTTGGAAATTTGCTCAACTCATGTAAGCTGCGTGGTCGAATTATTTAATTTTTATTTTTTGTCAGTGATATAATTTATCTGGCTTAAAGATATACTAGGGGCTCTGCCCCTGGACGCTTCGCGTCCCAACCCCGCCTCGGCCTTTGGCCTCAGATGGCTGCTTCGCTTCGCTCGCAGTTGGAAAATTCGCTAAAGAATCTCGTTAATCTTTGGCTTGTTTGTACATTGGTTTGTAAAATTATGAAACCAGGCTTAAACATATTAACAGTAACTACAAGATTAATTATAACCTCAAATACATGCTTTACAAACGTGAGAGGCTTTCATTACGATTTTAGTCCTAGTTCTATTATCGTGTGTCAACTAAAGTTTTTAAACCAGGCCTAAATATACAGTAAGTACTAAACATAACCTCAATACTATGTTTCAGAAATGAGCAAGGCCTATTTTACAAAATTGAATATTAGAATTTATAAATTTTTGCCAATTTTATTTATTTATTTTTTTTTTTTGACAAAATAAATTGTTAAAGCAGGAACAATTTATTCTAATTCAAACGTGCTAAAACAGTATAAATTAGATTGTTTTCTTAACAGTAATTAAAAACTACGGTATGCAATGAACAGCTGATAAAACAGTCTAAATTGGCTTGTTTATAAACAGCTGTTTTGATCACTTTATTTACTATTTCGTTGTTATTTTGTAACCAACATGGTAACCCATAAGACCCAATGTTAAAATATTTGAACTTTTAAATTAGATTTTCTAAAAAAATTGCGTTTTTACACGAAATACAACTATATGGGTGAATTTAAAAATCAAAACTACACCTAAATAAAAAATGTCTTTGAATTCGTTAGAGCCGTTTTCGAGATACAAAGATCCAAGAATTGCTCATTTAAAGTAATAGGATATGCCGATACAATTTTACATTGCGTATTATAAAGTTTAAACAATATTTATTGTATTAATTAATATAATTGGATAAAAATGAAAACAAAATGTTACCAGTTACACATGGGATATAGGCTACTTCGTAATTTATCAGTTTATATTCTATAAGGTAATTTAATATTAATTTTTTATTCTTTGACCAATTTATCTGTTTTACCAAGCTGCCACCAATACCCAAAAAAACTTGAATTATAAAATTCATATTAGACCAAGCATTCAAATACTATATGAAAAAGTATATGTATTTTTAAAACAATTTTATAAATAGAATAGGCTCACTTAAATTGAGAATGAAATATTATATAATTCGATATCATTGTTCAACAATCATAGAATGCAGTCAATAATTAAAACTGTAATATTTTGATCTAGTATATGAACGAAAACTACTTGAAGTGCACAAAAAGCGTTTACGATCATTTAAAGTAAATGTTTCATCTCTTAACAATTTCTATACCTTAATATAAAGAGCCGCGCAACTAAGTCCTTAAAAGTTAATTATTATAAATCACCCCTTCCAGTTTTATTGTAGTTAAATAAACTAGTTAATATAGCGTATACAATTTAATATTTAAAATAGTGTTTACATAGCCTTCACAGTTTTCCTTTCTACTATACCAATAAAACTTACAACATATTATAATAGTTATGAATATTAGTTAAATACTAATTATTATAGTACTCAAAGTAGTAAAATAGTGAGTAGTATTTTTATTAGATTTTATAGTAACTTTTTTTGTATTAGAAAAACCTGAGCGTTATCATCGCCTTATTTTATAGTAAAATCTTATTTGTTAGGTAATTCGTTTTAACTAAAATTAGGTAACTAAAAATACCTAATTAGGTTTAAGTTTGTTACTCAATACTCATGTTGTATAAAATCTTCATAAAATATTGTATGTGCTTTGAGCTACAAATCTGAGAAATGATTCCCTTCTAAAAAAGTCGGATTTGTTCTTTCTTTACCCTTTTGGGAAATATTGATTACAAATTTACAAATATGTTTTAAGTGGCATCCAACGATTAACTTCTTTGATTGTGATAACACGATATATTTGTATGAGCCTCACATGCAGCCAGGTATATCATCATTTTTCAAACTGTCATTTTATCTTAAAGTTAAACTTTCTTAAATGAGCAAAAAATATTTTTTTAATTTAGTATAAACGTTTTGAACAATCATGTCATATTAAATTTATTACATGCATTTGTAATTTAAACATAATGTATTATGTTTGACAAAAATACCTTCACCTGTTGCTTTTATGTTAAGCAAACTTTAAACAAAACAATTATTATTCATAAAGTGATGGTTAATGTCTACTTCGGATTAATCATGTAATCCGAAACCAATACAAGTTTTAATTCGCAAGTTTATCCAATTCCTAGGTTGAATCAGTACTCTCTGCTCTGAATACAAACAAGTGATTAATTTATGACGAATATTATCATAGTTGACATGAAAACGAGGACACTGCTAGCACCGCATTGCATGTCAAACACATTTCCGGTAATTTGCATGCGGTACGTGATCCTGCATTAGTCATTCTACAGTTTGAATGGCAACTTATACTATAAACAATAGTTTCAATAGAACAATTATTTTCCAGTATAACTTCATATATTAAGGTTTCTATTGACTTTAGACATTTAGATAAATTTTTAGAGCGTCAATAAATTTTATTTTATTTTACGAAACATCGTTAAAAATAAACTAATTTTTGTTACTTATATGTAAATATACATTTTGTATTAAAAAATATAAAACAATTATCCAATCGTATTACTAAAATTTCAAGTACAATTATATTATAACAAGTATTCCTTATTCCACAAAAGGTTGTTTTGTAAACGTGAATTAATTTTCTTTTCATTCAATTAGATCTACAACTTTATAAATGCCACAAAGTTACTTGCACTTTCATATGTTAGTTTACACTTTGCTCTGATATTCGGTAGTTGTATAAGCAATTACATCACAAAATTATATTTTACTAGTGACTATTATTCATATTTTCATAAATGTGTTTAATTAGTTGATAAGTCAGCTTACATAGATTATTTACATCAGAGTTAGCTCAAAGAAAAGACTCCAATTAAAACTCAGTATCATTTTATAATTTTCTAACTAAGAAAGAAATGGCATTTCCGCAATTGCATTGCTGACTGGCAAGGTACACAGAACTTGATAAGCATTGAGGATGATGGAAAAAACATATTTGTCACAAATATTTAGTATTGCTCGGTAAACTTTAGATTTACATATTATTACATAATTTGTATTATTTTTGTAAGTTTTGTAATTTGATTTATGTGATTTCTTTAATGTCTTCTATTAAGAGAACAAAGATATGTTTGCAATAAAATCAACCAAATTACGGGGAAAACATATTCTGATAAGAATCTTATTATGGTGTTGTAAATGATAACATAATACAGCAAAATAAATAAAACTTTCAAAGAAGAGGAATCAATTAATAAATTATAATGTATTAAAACAATTTTGGTAATGCAAGGGTTGTTTAGTATGAGGTCAACAAGTAAGTGGTCATAGTTAGTTTATAACTCGACCGCTTTGTCTGTGTTTGAAAGTAACTTTCAGTTGGGTTAGCGTCCAATGTGGCTTTCTTGTAGATAATTAATTACGAGTTTCTCATTCAAAGGTTCTTTAGCCTTTGATCCTGTTTTGTACGCAGTTTGAAGGAAATAATTTTTAAGACAACTAATATTATTCTATTTTTCTCTTTTATTTCTAATTACCCACCAACGTATAATTACAGGAATTTTAAACCCCATAATTTTGGTTATCCTTAACTTATTTAATTTATCTTTGTCATATTCTTAATTACATAAATGTATACTATATATTTAATACATGTATATTTTTATACAGCATACTTGTACAAAGTATAAATGTTTCACTAAGACCATCAATAAAGCTATTAAAAAGATAAGTAAAAAGGAACGAATATTATTACATCTTTGAATTTACGGATTCATATAAGAGGACGAAATTTTTAATTATAAATATTTAATCACGTATTGAGTATTATTCAAAATGTGTATAAATAATTGTGTTATAAGGAATAATCAAACTATATTTTTTATAATTAATTTTAATATGTCAGACAATAACAATTTACTAACGTACAATAATCTTCTGTCATTTAATACTTTCATATCACAATAACTGTGTATAGTTATATCTGTAATCATCTAAAATATTGATGGTAGTTTTCTGAAATTAACAGTACTAAGTTTGTCTTTTAGTAAATAATTGAATTGTTATTTATTATTAATTTATTATTATTAATTTATTTTTAATTGTTAAATATCCTCAATTTTTTGAATTAATAATTTTGAGATATAATTGCTTTGATTCATTTTTAAATATTATTTAATATCCATTTTTAACAATTATAAAAAAAAGATGTGATGATTGAAATGGTATTTTTTTAAACAAACATCATAATTTAAACAAACATCATAAAGACGTAGGTGAAAATCGTTGCGTTGTTCAATGATGTTAGTTATTCTTAGAGTTATGTTTCTAAAATTATATAATTTTCTGTGAAGTTATTTTCCACAGCCGTTGCTTAATTGTGCAAATACCATTTCATTTGATGGCATGTTTTACCAACTCCCTGAAATAATTTCAGTTGAAAGGATAGCAAAAATATTAAACAGCGAACTATATTGTCCATATTGTTGTATTAAGTCTACCTTTAACCACTTTGTATTTAAAAGTTATATTTTGCAAAAAAGTTTGAAGAAAATTCTATCTAAAGTAAAGTATTGGTTTAAAAAATAACTACATATTTTTAAAGCTTTTATTTATAAGTAATCGGTATTTCCTCAGTTTCACTTTGAAGGTTTATTGATTGAAAAAGTCGACTTTTTGCATGTAACAAAGAGATCTCAAAGATCTACAATTCTATTTTAATTTAACTCAACGTGTATTAGAGCTTTTATTAAATTCAACAGCTTCTACTTATTGGCTCTAGCCTGAATCTTCGTCATAGTCAAGTTAAAAATAAGTCATAATTTTTATCACTAAAATATAGTACAAATCAGATCGATTTTGGGCCTTTAAACAATGTATTTTAATGCATTCCATACAATATACCCGATATATATTAATTAACTTATAAATTTAAGTTAATTTAAAAAAAAACTCACTGCTCATATAAGTAATTTGAACAGCATATTTATAACTATTAATGTTATGTTCCATAATAGACTTTGTGTTCTTATTATTTATAAAAAACAATTGTGTTTGAACTAAAATCAAAATATTGATTACGTCAATGTATAATTCAATTATAATCATAATGTATTTTAAACATACAAGTCTAAACAAATTAATAGGTGTTTAAAAATTAAGTCTGATGGTCATACTAAATTTATGACAATTTTATTTTGTGTGATCAAGTTAATTTTATTAATTTCGATCAATAGACACTGTTAGGTAATGTGGTTGCGGAATTTTTTATATGCATAAAAATATCATACACCATTTAAAAAAGAGGTAAAACGTAAATTTTTCATTACAGTAATGTATGAACAGAAATGTAATTTGGATAAAAATCGTTAGAAGTCTGTCACCTATAAACAGAAGAACAACAGTTGTCATTCTTTCATAGCAATGTGATTGTTCTGTTCGTGTTAAACAAGCGAACTGCGGAAATATATAACTGAAACAAACATTTGAAGGTCAATTACAAACAATGTACGTAATTGACAGAATATTATACTAAAGGCATTCAAAACCTGCAATCACAATTTTGCTTAAAATTTAATAAATATTCCTTTTAACATTGTTAAATATGTTTAGTGATATCGTAATTTTTAAAAACTTTAAAAAACTAGGTTTTAACGATTGCATAACATCACTACGACTTCTTGGTTAATGTTTTATGTTTTTTTCAAATATTTTTTTGTAAACATATACTAATCAATTTGTACAAATTTACAATTAATAATATACATTTTGAAATGCATGGCCTTAATAAAAATTTATTATTTAGACTCTAGCTAATTGTTTTATGAGTAAGAAATTCAATTTAATTGTATCATGATGAATACTATTTTAATTAAATTATTACAAATATAATTTAATTAGGAAGAATTTCAAATCATTTAAATGTGTGAACAAATCCTCAAAAAAACAACATAATTTGACAGCAATTAGATTTTTAGTTTCTGGTATAAATTTTCAATTTAAAATTAAACAGATCATTGCCCTTTTTTTAGAATAGACAATATTTAAAAAAAAATATAGCTAACACACTAAGACTTGCTAATGAAATAATAGCTGGATGAATAAAAACCATAACCTACATTTATATAAGGTTTTATAATATATTTATACCATAAAACCTAGTAACGCTGTTAACGCTGTTCCATTTCCTATATAACCATAAATGTATATAGTAGCCTACATATATTATGTTATGTGTTTATCAGGAAGACAAACAGAAAAACTTGTTGAACAGAGAATGATTTATTGATCCAATTGTTGAACGCAGCACATAGTGCATTAACAAAGCTTTTACGTAAAATGGGTTAAAGTACTGTTTGACAAAGATTTGCAGTAAATATTTTATCAGGGTGTAATATTATTAAAATGAAAATGACATCATACACATTAATTGCTTCAATCCAGTAGTATTTGTATTCTAAAATCTATAAAGAAAATACATAACTGCGTGTTTGTTAAGTGTGATTTGTTTCGTTTCGACTTCTTAGATAGCATAAAATACTTCTTTAAAAAGTGCGATCTCACAGTTTGGTTGGATTTTGCATCTTTTTGAGATTTCATTCGGAAGGGACCCTATTAATATTTATTGACCCTTATTTTTTTGCTTAACACTAATGAAGTGAAATAACACAACCACGTTAATTACCAGATTTAAAGGTATAACAAAATGTGTATTAACCATAGCGAATTAAATCTCAGCATTTCGTAGATTGTGCAATCACTTCTATTACTGTAAAATCGTTGTTGAGATTACTTTTGATTAAAAACATTATGTGTTTCTAAACATAAAGTTTAAAAATCTATTGTGTATAAGATAAAAGTTTCAGTAAACTATTTAAATAATTTTTTTATAAAATAATGTTGACTAAATTTTGTTTAAAAATTTCTCTAATAGGCTTTTATCACACATTTAAAATTCCAACATATTTTGCATTGACAAACTTTATTATATTGAATACTTTTTATACAATTTTTTAATACTATTACTATTCAAAATATTTAATAAATACTAAGCACTTGTTACTTACAAATACCACTAATATGGAATAAAAATGTATCTACAAGTATTATTATTATAAGATTCAAAACGCATTATTTGTATGATGTTACAAAACAAATTAACGCAATAACTACATACTTTCTATAATATGACAGAAATTAAAGTTTGAAATAACAAGTGTTAACCCTACAAGATGATAATTCTAAATAATAAAAAATATAAGATGTGATACAATTGTTAGTAATAGCGTTTAGAAGAAAATGTATTTTATGACTACGTTTTAAATTGTACCTTCAACGTATGTTAGAACTAATACCTAAATGTAAGGTATTTTGTAAACTGTTTAAAGAAATATATAGTGAAAATGTATAAGTAACTCGGCAACTTAACAATTAAATATTTATTTTAATATTTTGAAAAAGATAATTTTAAAAAAGTTTACTAAATGTACAATGAATTATTATTAACAAGCTGCACCATCATATGCTTATTGATTTTATCAACCTAATTTAATAAACATAAATATACTGTAACTAGATAATTTTGTATGACATCCCCTAAATGATAGTAAACATCTTTATTTATAGTATTGTTCTGACGTGGGGATGAATTAAACGTTTTATAGAAGGAAGAACAGATTTATTTTAAAGTCTACTGTTTATAGCAATACCTTAATAAATATTTAACACTGATTAAAATGTATTAATCTGTAAAACGATTATAACATATTAGATATGAAATAATAAGAATTTGTACCAGTTTACTTTATGCAGTTGTAGTAAAAGTCTTTTACACTTTTTCTACAATGAAATAAGTTTTTTAAAATAATATTTACCTTGAACATCGGATTGAACTCCAAATACATTCTGTGCCGTGTAATCACTCTAAATGTGTACTATTAGAAAGGGCTTATTTGCATTTGAGCTTTGGATGTCAGGCTTAGCATAAACATGAGTGGAGTATTTCCTAGTTCCGGTTTGACTTAGTCTCTTCTCTTTCCTAAATTTGCATTTCATTCAAATCAAAACTGTCCGAAAGGTCATATTTGAACGCAGAAATAAAAACGGTTTATTTAAGTTAACTGTATAAATTATTTCTAGAAACAACATAAAGAATATTTATTTAGCCTTTATATCTGAGACCTATTTATAGGAGAAATTAACAAACTATAATTAATATGATTACATTATTAATGAGTTTCAATGTTCTATGTTAATATCGTGGGGTTACAACCAAAAGTTTGTAAGTAACATAATCGATG